>JAUTXW010004794.1:0-85761 GCA_030620095.1 Kuschelorhynchus macadamiae
ACAATGTCGTATTTTTAAATACACCGCCGTCCGATATCCGCCCTTGGCATCCTACATCAGCATAAATGAAATTATAGTCAGCGTCGACTAACGCAAAAAGCACAATGCTAAAAAAATGTTTATAGTGGTAGTATTCAGTTCCTGAATTAATAGGTGCTTGTAACATAACGTGCTTTCCATCCATAGCCCCGAGTGCGTGAGGAAATTGCCATTTTCTTTCAAATTCGGCGAAGAACTGAAGCCACTTTTCTGTAGTAGATGGTACCTGAAAACATAAACAAAGTAAATAAGGCGTTCATTATTAAAATTAGCGTATAAACTGTTTATACAGTGCGTTTAGGTGGAAACATGCGCAAACAAAAAACAGAATCAACGGGTCTGAGGTTTTTTGACAAAATTCCATCCTGTACATTTTATGAATTTTATTCTATCTTTTACGGACGCACTGTATTATGTAATATTTTATAATTATTTTTGTTTTAGGAACAATCTGAAACAGGAGTTTCTACAGAGCCAACTTCGCTTCCATCACGCCTACAGTTTCTATATCTACAGTTGCTACAGCTTCTACATCTACAGCTACTGCAGCTACTACATCTGCTGCGTCACAGCAGCACGGGCCTCAAAGGACTACCTTTCGTGCTCCAGGTACCGGCAAGACGAAGAGAACTGGAACCAAAAGAAAGGCAACAGAGCAAGACGTAGACTCACAGATGATGCAGGAAGCTCTGAAGGTTATACAATCATCAGTTAATTCTTCGAATGACGCGTACTTCACCTACGCGTTGAACTTGGCGAATGAACTGCGAAAATATGATCCAAAAACTCTTGTGCACGTCAAAAGAGCGATCTCAAACATTTTATTTGATGCAGATATGGGAACATACTCTGCTCCTTCATGGTACGGCACTGCCTTTCAAACACCCATCCTGTACACTTCGCCTTCTGAGTCGTCAACTACTTCAAATGAGTGTATGAGGGAAACATCCCTTTTAACATCAAACCCTTTCCTCACATCATCAGTCACATCAGAACATAATAATGTAGAAACTACTATTGAATCCGTATTATTGGATTTTTGAATGTTTTTTTTACCTTACCTTTTAGGTATGGAAAAACTAGTTTTAAGTACAGATTCTCTAAATAAAGTTATATGAAACACAAAGAATGAATTATTATTTTACCTTTACATATTCCTGAAGTGACTGGATCAACGCATCGCAAACTTCTGGAATGATTCTTGATATTGCGCTTTTCGATATTTTAAAGAGGTATTGCAGGCTGGTATATGAATCACCCGTCGCAAGAAATCTCAAGCATAACGTCAACCTCTCCTTAGTAAAGTTCCTGAAGGTATCTTTGTAAGGTTCCGCTGTTATATCCCGTAGTATTCTATTTCCATATTGAGATCTACAAAGAAATAGTTCTCTGCTCCACCATCTGCGTCCTGTTTTACCTCTTTTCTTTTTCTTCCTCAAAAAAATCATCGTCATGGTTGCAAATGCTAATGCTGCACTCGAAGTTGTCGGCACCATCGTCTCGCGCAAACTGGCGGCTCACCTTATTTTCGCTTCTTTTCGTCCCGTTGCCCGAAAGACATTCGCGAAACATTTTCGCGAAAAAGTTTCGCGCAACAGTTTCGCGCAGTGACAATCCACCTTAACACATTGCCTGTTTTGGTCAAATTTCTAGAGTGCCGTTAACGATAAAAGTATCAAACCTGGGTGTTATAATTAACGAACTAAAGTTGATTATTAAAAAATTAAAAATCCTGTATATGCAAACTACACTAGAAAATTTTTGAGCAATTTTAGGAGACTTTCGTAGTCATCTTTTTTTTATATCTATAAAAAATACTGCCGTTATTGAGGGTGCATTTAAATTTCTTTCATTCAATGTAATAAATATGTTTTTTTTTGTTTTTAGAATAATGGATGTCCTTGTAAAGTGGAAATATGGAACAATGAATGTAGTTTCTTCCAAGGAACTAAAAGCAAAGGGGCCTATACATATTGAAAGGCCTATTAAAATGCTTTACAAGAGAAAATGGTTTCTTAGCACTAATGGATATTGAAGACGAAAATTCCAATGAATCCGACGGCTCTGACAATATCCCTCTTTGTGAAACTCCAAAGAAGATTAAGTCTGATCTTTTGTCTTCGAGCAAAAACGAGGTTAATGAATCTGGACAGGAAAACGTTCCTCTAAACTAACTGAGATTTACTAACAATAAGACGTCAGTTCAATCTTCAAAGGCAGATTTCCTGGAAAAAATATTCACGATCAACCTATGGATGACTTACCACCTATACCGTCAACAGAATATGACTGAGATCAGGATCCACCTTTTGAAATTTGTGAAGCGAGCAGATGCAAAGCAGAAGTCTTCAGTTCATGTCACTTTTGCAAGATTCTTTTGTGTTGGGAACATTTTATGGCAGATACCGATGACTGTTTACGTTTTGGTCACAGCATAATATCGCTTCATATCACAGCTGAAATCGATGAAGGCGGCAAACAAGAATGTCTGGAATAAGGCGACGCTCGTAAATCAATATATGCAGCCCATCCTGAAGATTTTTTAGTTAATGGAAATGAATAAGAGAATCCTGGAATGAGAGTAAAAAAATTAACAAACAAAAAGAGGCAAAAACACTCAGGGACTACGGTCAAGAATACTTAAGCCTCTATAAGAAGAAATACGTTCCTGCTAGGGTTATAAAACAACGATACATCTCCGAAAAATGTTTAAAAAGTGGCAAAAAATGTCCAACAATAGACGAAGAACAAAGAAAACTCCTGTTTGATAGTTATTACCTTTTAGCTAACCTGACTAGACAACGTGACTTTTTAATACATCACGTTCCTAAACAAGACGTCAATCGAACTACTGTGAAGACAAAATCTCGAAGAACCTGTACATTAAAATATTTTTTCACAATTTAGCCATAATCGTTTTCCTGTTTTTAAAAAAAAAATTTAAACACTCTGTCATTTTGTGTAAGGGTAGTGTAGTGGCGTTGGTGAAACTTAATCAATATCAGACGTTTGATGATTTCTCTTTTATATGGTCGTGCTTCGGCAATGTGGATACTTTTGAGTTAGGTGAGGACGACCGGCAAAGATTTAGAGGTAGGCAAATCAAATAACGTTGTAGGTCTATTTTATTATAATCGGGTTCCCCTAAATGGTTATAACGCGAAGGCGGATTGGGTTGGGGTTTCATTTTTCGAATTTCAATGTAAATTAAGAATAATAAAATCAAATATATTCTACGTTTATAAAGTTTCGATTAATTAGAAAATTTAAAAATGTCTGCAGGTTACAGAGAAAACCTAACCTAAACACAAAACACAAAAGGGTAGATTTGAAAAGTTGCAATACAAATTTTGTTTTGAAAAAAAGTAAAGCACATTAAGGGTTTGAGATCCAGCTCTAAAGGCTACATCAGTTTCAGAAACTTGCAGTGTCACCCTACAAGAAGTGTATAATCTCATATAAGCAAAAGAATAGTTTGTATTAAAAAAATATAAGTTGGTGATTGGGCCCCTAAGACAAAACTTTGTATTCAAAAAGTATACAGTGGTCCCAAGATAAGCGAAACGAGAGGTGTAATGGAACAAAAGTTTCAGAGTTGCAATATGATACTTTTGGGGTCCTGAACTGCTGTATTAGAAAGGAATTTCTGACCTAATTTGATATCTGAAAAATCAATTGTGCTTTGACAAGAACAATAAACTTATTTTATATGTAGACAAAATGCCTTTAGCATAAACGGTATCAAAAAATAATATTTGAATAAGTCATTCAGGATTTCTTCTTGGTCAAAAAATTGTTATATGTTGGTAACATTACTTTTACCAAATGGACAACTAGATATTAATTCCTCTTTCTTACACGACATTGTTCAATATCCTGCAGTATGGCATACATATTACCACCATCAAACTATTTTTAGAACAAGAAGCCAAAAAAACATCAAAGTATGCAGATTTAAGTTAAAATTTGGTATAGCGGCATATTTTTTTTATCCTGAATAACTTATGCAAATATTTTTTTTAACATTATCTATACAAAAAATACTACACCTACAAAGAAAATAAGTTTATTGCTCTTGTCAGACACTTAAATATGATATCTGAATATTCAGGTGTCTGAGAATTATGTCAGAAAATTCTTTCTAAACTATACTTTTCTTGCTCTTTGGAAAATAGGAAACTCCAAAAAACCATTTGTTTAATTTTGCAATGTATATTAAGACTTACAGTTTAGAGTTGGTATAGGGGACCGAAGAATTTTTTAAAGACTAAAAATAGAACCGCAATGCAACCATGAATCAGTTTTCACTTTTTATCGCTTATTGCTTAGGAATTATGTGTTTACCATGCAGCTTATAACATGACAACTCTCATGGACTTCCATTTTTGTCAAATATTAAAGTGTGTGTAATGTATCATTTAATTTTTCTTCACAACTTCGTCTCTCTCATTACATAATGTAGTATATATCTTCGCTCCCAGAATCGGCATATTTCGTAGACGTTGATGATAAAAACTGCTGTCTATGCAAACCCGCTGTGAATAGTCATAATAATTTCGTGTCCGGTCGGCTCAACAGTGTTTATAAACGGTTTTCGTAACATAGTAAAAAATGCTTAAAAAAAGTGGTCATACAGATAATTCTAGTTTGGAAAGGTCAGTGAAACGGTATAAAGTGTCAAAATATGAAAAATTGCGTCGAGAATTGGAGAAACTTAAGACAAAATTAGACTATTCTTCATCGTCATCTGAGCGAAAACGAAGATCGTAAGTATAAAGACTCGATTGTCTCCAACCAATCAGTGTAATATTATCGCTTTGATAATAAATATTTTAACGAGTGATAGAGATTTGGTATGTTATAAGACTAAATACAGTTATTATTAATCAGCATAAAAAACTACAGATACAGGGAACTGTGTTAACGTAATACATGCAAATATTTGTTAGATTACATTAAAATTTAGGAATTTATTATTTTACAAAGATAGTGGCCTATATTATTTTATTTAATAGCATCGCCAGGTATTAATAGATACCGCGGTAATAAACTTAAACTCTTACTAACATAAGTCCTGCATTTACAGATATAGGCAGTGTAACTTTTCCCCAAACAACGGGAGAAGTGGACTTAACTAACGAGGGAGTGCCTGAGGGATCCATCGAAAGTGTGGTTGAAAGGGCTAACGAGGCAACCCTTGAGATATATCAAGCTGTTCTCCTTGTCTTGGAGAAGAGCCAAAAAGCGTTGATAAAACCGGTATGGAAACACATAAAGAAATTGCAAATAGGTCGGACAGCTAACTTCGGAAGGGCGTAAGTACCGAAGAAAAACAAAAACTGGTTGATACACACAAGCAGCCTTAAAAGGGCCAACAGTAAAGCAAGATATGTTTTTAAGCCTTTTGCAAAAACAACTTGCAGCAGGCCTCAGGGACTTAGCAGTACCTATAAATAAGGCAGTCACAGATCCCAAAAAACACATGGACATAAAAACGGAGTTAATTCCTGTGCTAATAGATGCTGCTAAAACGATGGCAGGGGCCTATCAATCACTTTCACTGCATAGAATATACCTCATTATTCAATCCTTAAATTAAAGATATCTTAAGACCGTACAGGATTCGCCAATAGACGAACATCCCTTGGGGCCTAACACTGGAACCTGTGGTGGAAGATAGATCAAAATACAAGAGTTCTAACTACACTACACCACAATTTGTTATGTTCTGGACGCGCGTTTCGCTAACCAAGTTAGCATCATCAGCAGATGATATAAACTGTTTTTACTCAGGCTACACATCAACTGCACAAAGTTGGTGCTGTATACATGTGCGACCATGAAAAACATGAGTTTATCTCGTTTTTTTTTTGAGGAAAAAGTCAAATGGCAAAAATAGATTTATATTAAATTTAAAAAAACTAAATCAGTTCATCACGGCTCCTCATTTTAAATTAGAAGCCCAAAAAATTCTTAAAGATAATTTTCTTGCAAAAATTGACTTAAAAAATTTATATTTTTTTTTCTACCTGTGTCTAAAAAATGCAGGAAATACCTAAAATTCAAATTTAACCACACATTATGGCAATTTAAATTCATTCCATTGGGCCTCAATGTAGCGCCTTGTTTATTTACAAAGATATTTAGGCCTATAATTAAGCAATAATTAAGACTTAAGGGCATAAAAACCGTTATATATTTAGACGACTGGATCATAGTGGGAAAAACAAAACATGAATGCTTAAAATCTTTAACTGTTGTTTCTTCCGTTTTCACTTCTTTAGGTTTTATTATTAACACAGAAAAAAGTGTTCTAAACCCAATAAAACAATGCACCTTCCTAGGCTTCAAATATAACACATCAAATATAACCATTAAGTTTCCAGATGATAAAACACACAATTTATTATCTGACATCAGAAGGTTAATAAGAAAAAGTCTTGCAAAATTAGAGAATTTGCCAAACTTGTGGGGCAATTAAACTCGACTTCTCTGGCTGTTAAATATGGGTGGCTTTATGTTAAAAAATTCGAGAGAAAAAAACAACTAGCGTTACTTAAAAATAAAAAATCATATAATGCAAAAATGCTTCTATCACAAGACCTAAAATTTGACTTTACCTGGTGGTTAAAAAACGTAAAAAGTTCTACTTAAACTTTTTACGTTAATTTTTGCATATATTTTTTCAAAACACAAAATAAAAGTTAGATTAGCAGTACAATTATTAAGTGAATCTGTTGCAGATTCGTTTAGTTATTGTGAAGAAGAATTGCAGTTAAAAGAATGTATAAGTTGTAAGGCAACTTCTGACTTTATTGGAATAATTAACCACTGCCTTGATATTTTGAACTCCAGATCACTAATTCCTCCAGGTTTTAAAAAGGCTCTGATGAAAAGGTGAAAAAAATACAAAACAGACAAACATCTTTATTTCTGACTCTATTAATTATCTTTCTTTATTAAAATTTCATGATAGGGAATAAGTAGTTCAATCCAAAAGAAAAACAGGCTTTATGGGTCGGATAATTTTCTTAAAAAGTAGATTGTTGATGTATGATGATAAAAGCAATTAATTCAGCTTCCTTTATATAAGATCAGTCAAGATCATCTAGAATTATATATAAGGTGGCTTCAATAATAACCCTATTGCACGGTAGTTTATGGCATTTTATAAGAGGTTTTTAGTAAGAGCAGAAATAAGGCAGGGTGGTATGGGAAATTGTATACCCTTAGACGATATATTCGATTCACCTGAAGAAAATAATAATTCAAATAGGATGTATTTGCGCTATCAAAACGAACCATTTCCTTATGAAAATGTTTGGCAATAATAATTACCTTATAAATATTGAGATATTGTTCAAAACAAATTATTATTTTAATTAATGGTTTCGTTGCCCGTCCGAGGTTGCCAAATGTGAAAGCTGTTTGACCACATTGAGTGGTAGCCGAGAAAACTTCTTGCATTCACTGATAGCAAAAAAAAGTCATGGTGGATTGACGTATCCCTCAGAGGATGTGATAAAAATTTGTAATATCTGCAAGCATTTTATAAGAATAAATGAAAATGCGTTATTGAAAGCCAATTTTAGCCTTAAAATCTTAAAAAGAAGGATAATGTTTGAAACCCAATGTTTTAGTAGTTTGGAACAACATGTTTTAATTTCTAATTCTAATTGTAACTATATATACTTCTTAACGGAATCTGCTATATTAAAATATCTTAATATTCACATACATTTTATATATGGATTTTTAATTATTACATATTTTATTTCATTAAAAATAATTGGTTGTTGGTCTTAGAAATCTTTCCTACATTCTCATAATATGTAGGTATATTAGAGCTATAATTAAAGAGTCGAGTGAATAAAGGAGGTATGCAACAATTTCGTTATTGAAATATTAGTTTTCTGTAATTGTGATTAACTTTTATTATATATTATTGATAAATTACCAAAATGCAGCATTTTAGTCTAAAAATTTGCAAACCTTAAATAAAATCAAACCATAAATAAAATGAGAATATTGACATTATTTTTGAAATTATAAACGAATTCGTTCCATTTTTAATAGTTGTTATATACCACCATTATTTACTGAACTCTTCAATTGGCTCTAATATATTCATAAACACAGTTTGATCAGCCTTTCACCACAAGTTCACTATTAAGATTTAAATGTTCATTTCAGACAATATTTTACTTAAACCCGAGCGTAACGCCACTGAGCTAGCCAGCCTGGTGGCAGTAAATCATATGCAGAGATTACGTGTCCTCTCTCTTTCCTAGTCTCCGACTACTGGAATATTGTTCGCATTTTGTTTCTATTTCTATCAAGCTTGTTTATTTAGATACATATTTATGTCTGTCATCACCGTGCAGTATAATGTGAATTATTTCTCTGTATTAATAGTCGACCGTGGGTAAGGTTAACGATAAGACAGATATTAGCGATTAAATTTGAAAGCCGAATACTAGAACAAGCACTAACTGGCAATTGCGTCAGTAGTAAAATTTGAATCTGTTCGTTTCAGACCATCCCAAACCAACATAAACGAAACATGCATCAATAGTCTATGGATAGTATGCTAAAAGCCCTTGAAGAAGTTAAAAATGGAGCTACAATAAGGGAAACATGCAGGAACTGCGGTAAACCTCGTGTTTTTCTGCAGGACCGGCTCAAAGGTCGAATCTATCAAAGATTCCCGAAGAATGGATCCAGATTCAGTCCTAAGCATTGGAAATGAGAAAAAAAATAGTTGAATGGATAGTTCAGTTAGCAAAATGTGGCTTCCCAATTAAAAAGCAGGAGTTAATTTCAACCGTTCAAAAAATTGTGTTTGATGAAAAATTCAAACTCCGTTTAAAAATGGTAAACCGAGACAAACATGGTATTTATCTTTCATGCGTAGACATCCAAACGTTCCCCGAGTCTATTGATAAATCTCAGGCAAAGTTAACAGAATAGTGCATAAAATCATGGTTCACTGATCTTGAAGCTTTTTTAGAAGAGATATACTAACATGCCCAACGAGAATTTTTAACGCCGACGAAAGTGATTTCACTTTGTGCCCTAAAACGGGAAAACTATTAGTTATCAGGGGATACAAAGACTTGTATGATATATATTTTATACGCTTTGCTACCTAATGCAACTTATCTTCTGCAACCTGCTGATCTGACGGTATTTAACCCGTTGAAAGTTTACTGGCGACAGGCTGTAAGAACTTGGCCAAACGAAAATCTAGAAAAAACCCTCATATGAATTCGCTCCAGTATTCAAACAGGCTTTACTTAATGAAAATATTTTAGAACATATTAAAAATGATTTTAAACTGTGTGGTTTATTTCTCTACAAATCATAAGCGGTAGACTTCTCGAAAGAGTAGGAGATATAGATTGGCTGCTAAAAGAGCTTTTAAAGTTTTTAAGGAAAAAATACTTGGTGAAAAAAACAATTCTTGTTGAGGAAAATACAGAGGCAGATCAAAATTAATTAAAAGATAAAACCATCTCCGAATTCGAAATCAGTTCTGATGGATCTCTTTCATTAATAGAACCAAATGAAGTTGATCTTGTTAATAAGATAAATTTGGACATAAGCAGCGGGTCCCGTGTAAATATATTAAGAATTGATATTTTAAAACAGCAGTAAAAAGAGATAAAGATATTACTACACAGGAAAACCAAAATGAAATGCAGTCAGAATTGTGAATTTCGAGATGACATTTATTACAGATATGAACAATGAGACTTTAGAACAACCAAAACCGATATGAGAAAATAAATGAAAAAAATATTTTAGGTCATTGCGATATGACACTCAATTTTTAATCAAAATTTTAATCTGGTAAGTAGTTTTAACTGACAGACAGACATGAGATCGACAGACAGCCGACGGAATTAGTAAAACATATTTTTTGCCATCTAGGGACGCAAAAACGTGAAGGTCTGCCATTTTGTTCAGCTATCTCGAATTCGTACTGCAATTTTAACAGTTTATCTCTATAAAACAATTATTTATGGCACACAATTTGAAATTAATCCATTAAGTAGTTTTTCAAGATACATTTTTAAATACTTTATTAAGCCGCCATTATGCCAAAATTTTACCAGTAGATTCCTACAAAATACTTAATTTTTGCGCAAAATTTGAGTTAAATTGGACAAGCAGTTTTTTAGTAATACTTTTTGAAAATTTCACTAGGCTGCCATTTTGTTTGGCCATATTGGATTTTTACCAAAATGTTACCAGATCATCCCCATACAACCCTTAATTTTTGATCATTCGGAAACGTAGTTTTTTAGCTATGCTATGAACAGACAGATAGACAAACAATCAGACCGACGGAATTGAGAAAACATGTTTTTTTCGGCATCTAGGGACCCTGAAACGTGAAGATCTGAAAAACTCTCGGAAGGCGATTTTTTTACCATTACAATACTTCCCTTTTACGAGGGAAATAAAAAGACCGTAGCCAATAAATGCAACATTTCCAGAGCAACATTGCAGTTCAGACTTAATCAAAAATTTAATAAAATTGAAAAAGGTTCCAATCCTTATTTAACAAAAGAGGGGGAACAGCATTCGTGAAATGGATCTTGGATAGTCACAGAAAAGAATTTCCAAGGTGAAAGGTTGATGTTCAGTTAAGTGCTAAAGCCTTTCTGGATGTTAATCAACAAGAAACACCATTTAAAAATGATATCCCTGGAGATTACTGCGCATTTTTGAAAAGACCCCCAATTTTATACCACAGGACATCCGAAACATTGACATCAGCTTTTGCAAAAGTCTCTAAAATGTCATAAGGAAATGATTTTCAGAAATAGAAAACTATTTGAAAAAAATATCTATTCTTAATACTAGACAATCCTTCGAGAACCGGTTATGAGGCCTGGTTTTTATTTAACCCGAAATTGGATACAGTAATGGCCTCCAGAGGGTCAAAAAATGTGTACGAGATAGACATTGGTACCGTTAAACAAAACCCGAGGGTCATGTTCACGTTTTCAACCTCGTATTCTATAACTCCACCCGTGATAATATATCCAAACAAATTCGGCTGTGACAACTAATCATATTCCCGATGAATGGAGTATAGGTTTTAGCAATAATGGCTGGATGACATCGGAAATTTTCGTAGATTTTTATCCCCTTTTACTAAAGAGTGAAACTCCTTATAATAATATTTTTAGATTGAGATAAGACGCGCTTAACACTAGAAGTTAGCGACCTTTATTACCAAACTTAGAATTGTCCTAGTAGCTCTTTGTCCAAATTCTACTCATTTACTACAACCAGCCGAACTCTCTAGTTTCCGACCACTGAAACATTTATGGAAAACTTCAGTACTGAATTGGTGACGTGAAAATCCTTACTGTAAAATGGGTATTTGTGGATTCAGACATGCGGTCTTCAGCCGCGGAATCAGAACACCTATGCTTAGTAACAACAGAAGCTTGTCATTCAATGAATTCTCAAAAATTGTTGGAGGGGCTAAGATTTCCGCTCTAACGGAAAATAGACAGAAGTCGTGCAAAGACAGTGAATATGAAAACTTCTCAATGTTAAGAAATATTTTTGTACAATTAAAGCCAGACATTGAGTTGGATAATACGAATACACATATTGCACATAATCAATCTGTTTTTGAAACAGATGACCAGGATTTTGGAACTGAAAGTTTTCGAAACCGAAACAGATCAAAAAACTCAGCAAGTCTTGAATCATTGAAAACAGATGATAATGACTGTTTTACACAGGAGGAATTAAGCAGAATGCCTCTTTTAATAGTACCTTGCAATGGTGAAGGTGTCTTGATTGTAAGTAATGAAAAAATTATTATTCATCAAAATCTTCAAATACAATCCTCATCTGTTTCCTGAGCCATATGATGCCTGGAATAAAGCGGAGTTTTGCCCAGAAATTAACACGCACAAATAAAAACGAAAAGGTGGAGAAACCTGATAAAAAAAATCCCCTTTTGTACTAAATTCGTCAGGTTATAAGAAAATAATTGATGATAAAGAAATAACTAAAGCGGAAAAAGAATGCAAAAATCGAAAATAAAAGAAAACGAAAAATAAAATTAAGCGAAAAAGAAGAGAACAAAAAATTATCAAAAGAAATATGATAGAAATTCAAATAAAACCTAAAATCCTCCTAAAAGTAACACAAACATATTTGATGCAGAAACTTATGTACGCAATTTATTTAAAACCACAAAAAAGGAGAAACTCATCTACCAAAAAACAATATTGGCGTAAGAAAATGGTTATGTTTTATGTGCACAAAAATTATTTATTTCGCCAATATTAGAATTAAACGTCAAAAGTGTAATAGAACTTATCATACTAATTGCCTTAAAAAGAAAAATATCTACATAGATTTTTTATGTTCCGTTTACTCTGTAAAAAGTAGTTTTAAATTCTAATTTTGTTGTTATTTAAACTTTCGGTATAAAATGTAATAGTCTTTAAGAATGGTACAACCAGATCTTTTGTATTTCTAAAACGATTAATATATAATTAATTATTAATATATAATAATCATTCGTATAATTAAATCGTTTATTATTAAAAGGGCACCAAGTCCAGATTTTAGCAAAAATTACATATTAATTGCAATCTTTCCTTTAAACCCCGACTTATTTGGTTTTAAAACCGCATAAATACCTTTTAGTCAATACGATACACGAACCAGTGTACTGCCACGCTAAGCTTAAAGGTGGTATCTCCAATATTTGATAAAATTGAGCTTTATAGAGAAGTTGGAAGTTTATTTAATTCTGCACCTTTTTACATAGCTTAAAAGGGGTAAAAACCTCTTAGAATATTAAATACACAACAAACAATTGAACAATCTTAAACGTTGTACCCGCCGTTTTCCGAACTATAAAGTGGTATCTCCATAAGACCCTGGAGATACCACATTTAAGGCAAGCGTGACATCCGTTTTTTAATATATTTACCTATCTTTAATGTGGTATATGCATAAGGAGTTTTAGTTACCATGTTTAAGACTTCTTTTATCTTTCGTGGTTACTCATACTTTACTAAGTTGGGTCAAAGTCTAGAGATTTCACAAGAAGTCCCCGCACTCGAGCGGTCGTCGTAAAATTTCCCTCCTTTCCCTTCCGATTCCTCGCCCATCGGCCAGCTCGCTAAACGAGCATTTAGTTTCTGCAAGTGGTTTCGCTGTTTCACTTCGTGTCGCACGGCATTCCCAAGAGATTTTTTGCGTGACGTATAAAACAAATATCTGATTTTATTTTATTTTGTTACTGTTGTCTTTTTGAGATGGCTAGACATGTTTCGTATTGCTCTGTTGATAACTGCGGTATTAGTTCCCGAGATAATCTTCCATTTTTTCGATGTCCAAAGGAGCCACTCAGGTATGTGTATTATTTGTGAGAGGGTTTTAATATGTATACACAAGATGGAGTAATTTTTATATGGTTAAAATTGTAGAAAATATTTATAAGAAAAATGGCTTAAAACCTTTAATCTTGTATTTTTTAGCTGTCAGAAATGGAAAGAGAGCTTAGGTTTCATCGGGGAACATAAGTATGCTAAATTAACCCCAGAAGTATCGTACAATCGTGTGAAAGTATGTAGTTTACATTTTGAGGATAACTGTTTTAGTTCATCAGGAAAGCGTTTATTGAAAACAGCTGTTCCCTCAAAAGTTTCCAAAGAAATCAATAGTAAGTTTTTAATATTTATTCAGTACTTGTAAAATATAGTATCAAATTTTTTATTTTAGGTGAAATTTCTGGGCGCTCTAGTATTTCTAAAATTGGAGCAAATACTTCTAGCTCAAGTGATGCCCAGCTTTCCTTTATGGATGTCTCTACTCAAACGATAGTTCAGCCAGGTATGCTTATTTTTTCATACTTTATTACAAAGTGACTATTAAATGATTAGCACCTATGTTAATTGGTACCTAGTTAAATAATTTTTCAATTTTTAGCTTCAGTAATAGCACCCGAAAGTATTGGATTTTCTCGTACATCTGAAGCATCCACGCAAAGTCAGACTTATCACGAGTTCGTAGAAAGTAAGAAAGATGTTTTTTTAAAGATAAGTGATTGATTGTTCCTTGAGTATTCAGGATTGTCCACGTAAGCAAGCCACTTAAGACTGTTTCCTGATTTTGAATATTTGGTTGTAGAAAGAATGAAAATGAGTGGTATTTGGTTTGAACAATTTAACATACCATTACATTATATTATAAAGGGTATTATCACTATATTATGTATGAATAATTTCTAGACATTGTGTTTTGAAATATCAGTTTTGATAGTGACGAGAATCACGTCATCGCTAATATTTTGAACTTTGAAGATATTTTTAAGTATCTGAAAAGAGCACGCCGTCCTAAAATTGAAAATATACACATAATATCTTTGAATACCCTTCACAGTTCTCCAATTATTTGCATCTGTTGACTTCCCTTGTAATCGTGAACAAAATTAGCCTCCGAGATGTTTGCAAATATTTACGTTTTAGGGTTCCTGGACCCCGAAAAACACTTTCTCCTATTTCCGCCAGTCAGTCGATTTCTCTGTCCGTTGCTTTAACCACAAACAGACGTACGGGGCATAGCTTAAAAACTACTTATCAGTCAGAATTAAAAACTGGTCAAAAATTGAGGGCCATATAAGGATGCCACAGGCACAGTATCATTTTGGTAAAAATGGCGAAACACAATGGCGGCCTAGTGAAATTTTGAAAAAATTATTACTAAAAAGTAACAGTCAATTTACCTGAAATTTTGTATAAAAATCAAGTATTATGTAGAAATTACTTGTTAACATTTTTGTATGAATCCAAGACGGCAAAACAGAATGGCGGTATAGTGAAATATTAAAAAAAATTACTAAAAAACCACTTATCCGATATACCTCAAATTTTGCACAAAGATCAAGTAGTAGGTAATACAACCACATTAACTAAGTAGTAAAATTTTAGTCTAAATTTGAGATGGCGAAATACAATTGCGGCCCAGTTACATGTTAAAAAATTATTACTAAAAAAGTACTAATCCATTTACCTGAAATTTTATACAAAAATCAAGTGGTGTAAAGAAATGAACCGGTAACATTTTGGTAGGAATTCATGATGGGATGGCGTCCTGATAAAATGTTAACAAAATCTGCCTGAAAAAACTACTTATTATATTAATTTCAAATGTTGTGCAAGCATTGTATTGTAAAGGTATAATAGTAAAATTGTGATTTGATTTCAAAATGGCTTCAAAAGATGGCGCTTAAATAAAATATTTAAAAAATTTTCGTAAATAATGTCTTATTGAAACGACTTCAAATTTTTCACAAAAATTAAATTTTATATAGGAATAAACTGGTACGAATTTAAACAACCAAAAACCAAGTGTTGTGTAGGTAGAGAATAGTAAAAGATTAGTACAAATCCGATACGGTGGAACAAAATGGTGCCCAGTACAAATGTTTGTAAAGACACAATAGATGCATATGCGTTATTAAACGAATTGAAAGAAGATATTCCATACACGGGTATATTTTTCAACTTGGGATGCTAGGATCTTTACAGATATTTAGAAAATTTTAAAACAAATGTCAAAACAATAGCGTTGGCGTCATTTCGGTCGAAAGTCTAGGTAAGATTTCAAAACTGAATGCATAGGAATTGTCCATATGCAAAATACTAATAGTTTCCGTTATAACGTAGATGTAGAACATTTTTTTGAAAATAAGTGTTTGTGCTATATTTTTGTCTCTTTATGTTCAATTGTTTTTTGGACCCCTTATTTGGAAATAACGTAAAAAAGTAGATAGTTGCTGTTTTTGATTTTTCTCCTTCGAATGAGGAAGTAATTGTGAGTGACTCGCTTACGTGAAACATGTAGGCACCAAGAAAATATGCATATTTTTCTACTATTTTTTATTAATTTTAGATTCTTCTTGTAAAACTATGCAACACTTGTCACAAAATACGCCAAGAAAACAGGGTCTAAAAAGGAAAATCACAGAGATGGAGAGTGCCCTTAAGTCTTCTAAAAAATGTCGGTCAGACTTAGATCTTGCGACTGTATTGAAGTTTTTGGAAGAAAATTATTCAAATGACTCTACCATGTTAATTAGGAACCAATTATTACTGCTTGATAAATCAAAAAAAGGTGCGAGATACTCCAATGAGTTCAAGCAATTTGCCTTGACATTGCATTTGTTAGGACCAAAAGCATATAAAAAATTGGCCAAAGTTATCAGATTACCCTCTAAAGCAACTCTGGAAAGAATTACACATAAGTGGAAAATTTGTTCAGGATTCAATGAGTTTCTTTTTAAAATTATCGAGTTGAAAGTGTCAGTAATGTTCGAAAAGGCTAAAGATTGTATTTTGTGTATTGACGAGATGTCAATTAAATCAAATCTGTTTTATAATATTACCAGAGATAATATAATTGGATTTGAAGATCTACACAGTAAAAGGTCCACTAACATTGCTACCAGTGCATTGGTGGTAATGGTCAGAGGAATATCGCAAAACTGGAAAATACCTGTCGCGTACTTTTTTACGAAAAATTCCACAAGCATCGATGATTTAAAAGAAATAATATTCGAGTCGATTCGAAAGCTTAAATCGGTTGGTCTTAATGTTTTGGCGGTAACATCCGATCAAGGGCCAAACTTTTATAAACTGGCGAAAAGTTCCCTTAAACTGAGTTCTGAAAACCCATATTTTTACGTTGACGAATCACCAATATTTTATTTATTTGACGTTCCACATTTGCTCAAGTCTTTGAGGAATAACTTTTTTTCATATAGATTTATCCTAGAAAAAGGGTCAACGGATAAATACTTTTTAGAGAGCATGTATAATCTTGATAAGGTTAAGCAGTACAGGTTGGCACCTAGGCTTACGGATGAACACCTCAATCCAAATAACTTTAAAAAAATGAAGGTTAAACTAGCAGCTCAAGTATTCAGTCATTCCGTTTCAGTTGCTATGCAAACCTATATAGACTTTAAAAAATTACCAGAAGAGGCTAGAGAAACTGCAAATTTTATTGAAAAAATTAACAAATTATTTGATTTGTTAAATTCGAGTAACTTGGAAACTTATCAGGCTTTTATGGGTACTTCAGAGCAAACTGAATTTTTAAATAAAATGACAGAACTTTTTTCAAATTTGAAAGTTGTAGATAGAAATGACAAAAATGTGACTAATACTCTCAAGTTTATATATGGATGGAAGCTAACCATTTCTTCAGTTTTAGGGTTATGGAAAATATTACATAAAAAGAATTACCGATTTTTGTTAACTCGACACTTGAATCAAGACTGCCTTGAAAATTACTTCGGTCAAATCAGAAATGCTTGTGGAAATGCTAGAAATCCAACACCAATTCAGTTCTGCAGAGCTTTCAAAAAAATGTTTGCCTTAAAATCTTTTGATCCGACTGAAGGTGGTAATACATTAGAGGATGCTTCTGATATTTTGTTGGCTATTACCCCTGATCTTTTAAAAAAGGGAAAGTTTTTACAGGAAAAACAAGAAATAAATGTTCAATCGATTCTAAGGGTTGAAAGTAACGATTATCAAAATTTGGCAACTGAAGAAGGCAATGTTCTAGTTTATGTTGGTGGATACTTTTTAAAGAAATGTCTTTTAAAACATTCTTGTGATACTTGCCAGAATTATTGTAATTCTTCTCAGAGTGATAGCTCTACACAGTTTTGTGAACGAAAGGCATACGAAGGCAAGAAAAATTTATTTGGTGGTTTAACAGTACCCCCAAAAACATTTTTAGATTTTTTACAATCTTTGGAAGACGTTTTCATTTCTCAGTTTAATACCTACTGCGTGCAAAATAATGTAGGATGTAAACTGAATGAGCAATTTTCTAAAATAACGTTCTTCCGTCATCCATGCCCAGACTTTCCAATAAAGTATTTTTTAGCACTATACGCTACAGTGCGAATTTATTATACTCTAAAATTCGCAAATAGAGAATTAAAATGCAAATCAGGCGACAAAGGAAACCAAAAACTTAAAATACTACAAAATTTGTAAGATTATATGTATTTTTTTAAACACGCTTTTGATTTGACTGATTTTCCTTTCTATTTCCATCAAAACCATAGTCCTATCTTAGTAAAGTTGCAGAACAAATAATTTATAATCTGTTGTATACATACCAACGTTTTTTTTTTCTTATAATTTTTACAAGTAATAAATTTGCCGTATTTCTAGTTTCAGAGTAGTCTCTAGCATTATTAGATTAGCAGCATTTGAAACATCCTGCATTCAGACAAAATAAAACATGTTCAATTATTTTTTCAAGTTTTCTGCGTATAATTATTTATTAACTATTGATATGTGTAATATTAATGTCATTTTATCCTTTACTACATTTCACAACGTTAATTTTAATTTCAAGGTTCTACGGGTAGAATGTTTTTCCCAAAATTACTTTATAAGGACATGTATGTTGTGGAGTGAACGATCTTCGCATAAAAGATATTTACAATTTTTTAAAATATGTATTTCTCGTGTTTAACAGTTTTAAATAACCCAGCACCTCACAAGAGTCGGTCAGAAACAGACAGAAAAAAAAATTAAATTAAAAAATTCACACATTACAGCGACATTAGAAATAAATTATGAAAAAAATTAATATAGAACTACAAACATTAAGAGCAAGATAATAGTGAGTATTTAAAAGCTATTAGCCTATAATGTATTTCTTATCAAACATCCCCTGTAATAAAAAATAACGCCTGAGTAAAACTATTCATACTTGATGACCCCGGTACGGCGGAAGCCGCGTTCGCTCGACGTGTTCAATGCCAACGGCGGCATATCCAGACATCAAAGGAGTGCGGGGACTTCTTGAAATCTCTAGACTTTGGTTGGGTCACAGTAGTCGCTGATGACAATCGACTGAATAGCATGCATGTTATTAATTTAATATTATTTAAAACTTGGGATTTTTATAAAAATCACAGTCTTTATTATTTAACGTTGTGTCCCTTAAATTAGGTAAGTAATTTTGTTATTTATTTATAGCTTAAAAGAGGTCTTAAAATGTTGAGGTTAGGTTTTGTTCTGAATATTTATTAGGCAAATAAGAGGGAAAGGTTTTGATTCCATGTTTATTTACGAATGGCGTACACACCAGATATGTAGGATGTTAAGCGGGGCTACTTATTATTATTAGAATCGGCCCGCGATTAGATCGGCTCGATGACTTAACTCGCTCCCTTTGTTAAAAATTATTTGTTTACAACTTTTCTTCTTCTTTAGTTCCCGATTAGTTGATAATTTCTTGATGCTCATTTCTAAATTTCTAAAAGGTGGTCTCATAAAATTATTTGCATATGGCACCACAAAACTCTCGCGCCTACTGTGAGAGTTTTAAATCAGTTTCTGAAGTATTTTTTATTCTAAGACCGGACAACAGTGTCGCGATACCAATAATAAATAAAGATATTTGCTTTCAAAATATGAGAATTGTTTTTGTAAATGTACTGATCTAAATGTTACTATATTTTCGTGAAAAAAAATTGTATTTATTGGTGTATTTTGACATGTTTTAAATAACAATTAACATGTGACGTGCATGTGATATCACAAGAGTTTTTCATTTGAGAGAATAGTTTTTTATCATAGGCTTTCCGATTTTAGGGGTCATGTCTGGGTCAGCAAACGACACTAAATTAAAACCTCTAAGTTTTGAAGAAACTGACAATGGACCTTCCCAAAACCAATCGTTTATATATCAAAACTGTGTTGAAACCTCCCATGAGGCATTAAATTTACATCAGAGTTGGTCTTCTGACAGTAATGAGATGGCAACATTTCCTCCAAGAGTAGCAGATCCTAAATTTTGATCAACCATCGACATTCAATCTCCACCAACCTTCTTTGGATTCCCCAGTTATCCTTCAACCCTCATTTCGTTGTGATTCTGTACATGACCCTGACTTTTCGGTAAATGATAGGAAAGGTATATCAAATTGTTATGAGAGTGATGAGGATATACCGTCAGCCGCCTTACGCAGTAAAAATATAAATGAATATACAAAAAAGGGGAACTGAGAAAACGAAGACGTTTTGATGAACCGTTATCCAAAAAGAAAGAAAAATGCGGCACACAATAAAACCAGCGCGTAAAATTACTTGCTAAAAGAAGTGTAATTCAATATTTTCAAGTGATGAAAGGAAATCCATTAATAGTCAATATTGGAAAATGTCATTTGTTGACCAAAGAAATTTTATTCTAAGTTCCATAACATACAAAGATGTTAAACGTCATCGGGTTTCTAATGACTCTAGGCAACAAAAATCATTAAGCTATTTTTTTAAAAGTGGATCTGGAGATACAGTACAAGTATGCAAAACATGTTTTCTTGCTATCCTAGGTTATACAAAAAACAATGACCATATAATTCAAGACTGCTTTTTAGGAAAGCAAGGCGATATTATCGGCCACAGAGAGAGCAGGGAGGGTAAACATAATAATAATAATAAGAATAATAATAATAATAATATTTTTATTTCTTCAGTTAAAAAGTAATCTAAACATAATACAGAGACTGCAAAAATTGATAGAAATTTAATAAAAGCTTATGTAGAATCTTTTCAGCCAGCAGTTTTTCACTATCCTAGAGAGCATACTCCCAACAAACGATATATTCCAAGAGATATAACCATTCAAGCTATGTACAGTGACTTTAAAGAAAAACATAAACTTCCTTATTTTTACGAAATCTATCGAGGTGTAGTTTCTAAAAAAATGAATATTTCTTTTACTAGACTTGGTCATGAGCAATGCAAAACATGTGAAAGTTTTAATTTGCATGCTATAGAACACAGCAAAGAAAATCTACGTGCCAAATGTGAAAAATGCGTTTTATGGCAAACACATATAACACAATAACATGGGAAACCTACAGAAATTATAAAAATATGTTAGATAAGGAAACTATATTTGTCTGGTGATTTACAAAAAGTCATAATGCTCCCGCGCTTAGAGATGTTTAAAAAATAATTTTTGCCCTCGAATAATTGCCTTTAATTAAAATTTTGTCCCCTTGGGGCAAAATCAGAAACATTTAGTACCAGTTGCAATTCTTTGGCATGGGGCATTGTCAGGAAGACAAAAAGGTGACTTGGTAAGTGTATATTATAAGTTTTTTTTTGGAAATGCGCGAACATTGTGTCATGGGTTGATAATTGTGCATCTCAGAACAAAAATTGGAGTCTTCTCTCATTTTTTGTGTTTATGGTTAACTCCTTGGAAACAGCTATCAAGACAGATGTTCATTAAATATTTGGAGCCTGGACATACTTTCATTTCCGCTGACAACTTCCATAATGAGGTGGAACTTTCTATGCGAAAAAATCCTAAATTGTATGATTTTAAAGATTTTGTTAATGTCGTTCAAAATTCAAACAATAAAAAAGTAAATGTGGTGACAACTACTAATTTTTATAAATGGAAAGACTGTTTTTAAAAAATGGCAACCCCGTGTTTACTTGAAAGAAATTGTGCAACTTCGAGCGAAAAGAGGCGAAAGAACGCTAACTTATAAAACCAGTTTTTTTGAACTGAAGAAAAGGAATTGAATTTGAATTTTTTACAAAGTGAATACCAAAAAAAATGGAATAAAGTTTTCTTTCAATAAAAAACCAATACTGAAGAGCGAAAAAATAATATAATCAAAAATTTGTCTTCAATTATCACAGAGAAGCGTCTAGGGTTTTGAAAAAATCTACCAGTTAACAATGCAGCAAGTAATCTAGTTAAATAGTTTGTGTACTTTTTGTTACTAAAATAGTTTGTACACTTTGTGTTTTGCTTAGAAAAATCTCACTTTTAATTTTTTTTATTTGTATCAAAACACAATATTCCTTAATTTTTTTTTCTTAAACGAAAGATATTTTTGTATTTAAATTCAAAGAAATTTACATGCTTAAAAACCACAATGTTTTTCACTTATTTGTTCTGTCGGTACAGGCTAGAGCAGTAAAAAAGATAAAATTATTAGTAGAATGCTAAGCTTAAAAGTGGTATTTGCCATATTTTCTCCTAATCTCACCAAAAAAAAAAAATACATTAATAATTTTAGCTAATAGTTTTCTTAAAAGTTCCATAAAAAAATTAAATTATGAAATTATTTAAAAGAGTTGGGAAATTCAACTAACTTTAAAGTCGATTTTCTCAATTTAAACACGTGTAGATACCACCTTTAAGCTTGGCACGGCAGTGTAAGTTACCGTTTATTTTTAAAAGGGATCATGTCCCGGACTTGTATCCTTTTAGTAATAAATACGTTATGCCCTCCCCGCCATTTTTTTTCCCTCCAATGCGGACTGCAAAGATATTGCATCATCTTTATTAGTGCGTTTGTAGTTTGTAAACGTTTTTCGAGTGAAAGCATGTCTGGTTCAGGTACGAGCAATGATTCTGATACTTTAGAGTCGGGGAATCCCCAAAAACGAAAATGGGGCGTTTGTAATAACTAAAAGTATAAAACAAATGTCATAAAAAATGCAGAATAGCTGGCAAAGCCTATTCTATTCACAAGGGCAACCTGGTTCGTCTTTTATTTCTTTTACTTTAATAGACTAATGGTTTGTGTTTATTATTGTTTTGATTAGATTCGATTATTTTTAAATAAAAACTGCCTTAGGAAGCTGACTCAGGATGAGAGTTACTTATATTTCACTTCTACTACATCGAGACAAAGAACCAGCAGGCTTGATGGAGTAGGTTTCCCGTCCTACCATCTTTCGTTAAAGGGTCGAAAAATTACTGTGCAAAAATGCAATCCTTACTCTATTTTCAATAAGTGCAAAACTACTTCGCAGAATTTCCTTCTTGTCACAAGGAAAGTCTCCCAGAGGAGAAGAGGTATGTGACTTAATACGAGGACATATTAACAATTTCCAACTTAAAACCTCCCAGTATACTACAAACTACAAACACGATTAGCTATTTAGCTGCTGAACTAAAAATGAAAACAATATACAGTTTGTTTCAAGCCAAGTATTTAGATTCCCAAGTCAAGTACACCTTCTATTACACATTTTTCAAAAAAAAAATTTAACTACCGATTCGGGAGGCCTCGAAAAGATGTATGTGGCAAATGGGAAGAACTATCAATGAAAATAAAAGATCCTACCTTAAATGATACGGCTAAAAGAGTTGCAGTTGCCGAAAAAATGGTACATGTGAGAAGTTGTAAAAAGTTTTGTTCGTTTTTGAAAGATGTTGGTAAAAAATGCGAAAATGAGGAAGACACATATGGACTAGTTACCGCATATTCCTGTGCAAGAATTTTTTATTATCGAAACTATGAGTTCATTGTTTTTGTATTTATGATCTAAAAACAAAAACCAGCACATACACTTATCACGAAGGTATTGCCAAAAAAGATTCAAACGAGGTAGCATCATTTCGGTACGATTACTTAAAAAAGTCTATTCTTCCTACAGCTACACAACTTTACATTTTTTCAGACGGATGCCCAGGCCAAAACAGAAATCACACGGTTTTAAAATTTCTATCAAATATCTCTCTATCAAAGCAAAATATTGCCATCAAACAGTATTTTCTAGTTAGGGGTCATAGTCATTTGCCACGTGATAGACGTTTCGGTTGTATAAAAAGACGTTTAAAACGAATAGATTGAATCTATATACCACTACAATATTCGAATATAATTACCGAATCCTCTGAAAAAATAAAATCAATTTTCCTAGAAAACAATTGAAGCGTTCGGCCGAATAACGGTCTATGTTACAAATATTCTAAAATTTAGTTTTAATTGGAATAAGGGTCTATCTAGTCTTTATTATCGACGTGAAAGATTGGTTTGTTGATATACCATTAGATGTAGCTAGTATGCCGCTTTTGGTACCTCCCAACACATGATTTCGAATTGGAACAACGGTCTATGTTACAAAGGTCGGCGTCGGGCGTGGATTGTTTTTGCATTTTACATTATAGTGTGGAACGTCGTTGTGTTGACATCTTTTTATCGTTTGTTTACGTCGTAAAGAGTATTAAATATGGACGGAGACACCACGCTGCGGTTGTCTGCTAGTGATATTAGTAGGCTGAACAAATCAAAAAGAAAAACCAGGCAGATAAACATAAGAAGTTGGAAGGATGTGTCACGCAAAACTCGTAGAGATTCAGGTCTCGAATATACGACAAGGAAGTCAAAAACAGTGGTTTCTGCTAAGACCCCTCCTAGCAATGTAAGTAGCAATAAGGAAAATGTAATTTTTTAAACTTATTTTTTTAAATTTCATGAGAATTTTTATAATAATATCTACTCTACGTTATTAATTTTATTTTCTCTTGTTCAAGGGAAGCATATGTGGCAAATCCTGTAAGCAAATGTGCTCACAAATTAACCTAGATACGAGAAAAGACCTATTCAAAGATTTTTATTCACATTCGTATAATGAGCAGTCAATGTTTTTAACTAAATGTATCAGAATGGAGGAGCCGAAAAGACGAAGAGCCGGAAAAACAGACGCTACTTCATTAAAGTTGTGTTCTTTCACGTACTTCATTAATGACAAGAAGGTGTGCAAAAAAACTTTACTTGACACTTTTAAAATCACCCATAGACGAATTCAAACTTTACAAGACAAGCTAAAAGGTGGCATACAAATTCCTATAGATCAGAGAGGGAAGCATCATACTAGACCAACGGCCATTTTGTACGAGAGTAGGAACTTGATAATAGAGCACATCAAGAAATTTCCAAGACAAGAATCGCATTATTCTCGAGGTAAAACACAGAAAGAACATTTAAGTCCTGATCTTAGTTTGTCGAAAATGTACCGATGTTTCCAAGCTGAATATCCCAATGTTAATGTGAGTAAAACTTTGTATGACACTGTGTTTAAAGAAATGAATTTGCGTTTTGGTGCTCCTCGATCCGATACGTGCAAGATATGCGATGAATTCTATGTACAATGCTGCACAATCAGAAGATGATAGGAAGAAAATACAGATCGAATGTGATTTACATCAAAGTAAAGCGTCTTTAGGATATCAAGAACTTAAAGCGGACATCGTTAAATCTAAAGCAAATAATTCATCCACTGTCGTTCTTTGTGTAGATATGCAGCAGGTACTATTTTGCCCCACTTTGACCCACTCAGATATATTTTATCAAAGGCAACTTAGTTGCTATAATTTTGCTGTTCATAATATGGGAAATAACAGAGCCACAATGCATTTATGGTACGAATGCATTGCGGGAAGAGGCTCTACTGAAATAGCGTCCTGCTTGATTAAATTTGTTACTCTTAATTACAATAAATTAACAGAGAGAGAAGAGCGCAAATTAATCGTTTGGTCCGATCGATGTGTAGGGCAAAATAATAACTGGAGAGTATTGTACACATATTGCTATCTTGCAAAATGTGGATATTTTACTGAGATTCATCAAAAGTTTCTTTCATCAGGTCACAGTTTTTTGCCGTGCGATCGAGATTTTGCCGTTATTGAGAAGGCAAAAAAAACCGCAAATGTTTATGTACCCTCTGACTGGAAATATATTATTGCTGACGCTAAAGTAAATGAATCTTTTCAAATAATCGAAATGTGTCAAAGCGACTTTAAGGACCTTACCACTATTAAAGATCACCTACCGAAAAATAAAAGTTGCTCGAAATTACAAGTAACAAAGTACCATTGGATGAAGTATGACCTTGATGATCCCTACACTATCAACGCTCGAGCCAGCCATAACGTCATAAAACCTTGGGAATCATTTAAAATTTTTAAAGACAACTGGGAAGTTAAAATAAAGCCTGAAGACTTGAAACCACCCTATAATGAACTACTGCCCATCACACAAAATAAAAAAAAAGATTTATTGAGAATGATTCCATATATGAAAAGCGAATATGCTGATTTTTATAGATCATTACCACAGCAGTGACTTCAAGTATTTGCAATGATAATTTGTTTTCGTTTATATCGTTTTGTATATTCCATCAATATGTATATCAGTGCTGCATAATAATTATTATAAGCGGATAATATTACATAATAATAAATTATTATTTCAAAGAGCTAGTTGTAGTTTTAATTATTGTGGAATAACGATCTATGTTACATTGCCGCTAATTAAAACTTAATAATAATATAAAAAACATTAGATCGCTTTTTCTCCAAACTTACAAAGTGTAACATAGACCGTTATTCGTCCGAACGCTTCAATTAGATAATTTTCTATTTCAACAAGTGGTGGCCCAAGTATTTCAAAAAGCTTATAGCACCAGCGGAACTCCAATCATGAGAAAGACGTACTTTTTTCAAAATTTCCGAATACAGCTTTTTTGAGATATGTAATAGAATCGTTATATTAAAGGCTTAATAAAAAACCTGACTCGACCCAATACACGCAATATGGATTTTCTTGAAGAAAAGGCTTTTCCTGGAATGAATCCCATTAATGAGAAAAATCGGTGACATTAAAAAAGTTCTCCATTATATTTTCGAAGAATATAAGAACTTCTACGAAAGTATCATGGCCTGGCCGATTTCAAACAACCTCCAATCTGCCTCCGATAATGAAAATTGAATATTATTGTTTTTAAAAGTTCAGACTTGTTATCTATTTTTTAGACGTTATTTTTTAAAGTTTAATGAATCGTAAACTTTTGTCAACTTCAGAAAAATATTTTATTTTGTATCCCTATTTGCATTTGTTTATTACTTTTGTGTTTTATTTAGGAACGAATAAATTTATTACTAAATATTAGTTTTTTTTAATAACTTGTTCGTATTTCTTATTAAAAGGGCACAAGTCCATGTACAAAAAAGTTGAAAAGTAATATGTAAATAAGTTTTGGAGTTTACTTGGAAAGAATGTATCTTATCTTTATTTAAAGCAGAGAAAGTGAGAAAGTAATTTTGATGATGTTAACCACAACTGGTACGACTGTACGTATATACCAGCTATATACCCAAATTTTATTTAACTACCCGTTAGGTATTTACTAAGCACCCATCACTGGTTATACCAGATAGTTATATTTTAAATATCCAGGGACCATATTTTTCTGTCAGCCAAAACACAACAACGATTGTTCAGTATCAAAGTTGTTATATTAGTTTGTAAGATTTAAATTGAATGCCAGTTGTGTACGACAAAGGCAGAATGTGACTCATAAGAGTCTCATAAGAAGTTTCATAGCATTTTGTATGTTGCATTTTTATAAAATAAAGTGTATCATCCTGCTTGAATCAGCGTTTATTTTATACAGTCCACGATAAGGGTTTTGACAACGATAATGCTATTTTAAGTAGAGAGTTCGAACGGGATATAGCTGGTTTAAGAGCTTGGTTTCAAAATGGTGAAATATTTGTTGTCGATAGGGGCTACCGAGATGTTATTTCACTTTTAAATGAACTAGGAATAGATCACAGAATGTCTCCTCTGTTACCAAGGGGACACCAAATTACCACTGAAGAGGCAAATGAGTCCTGTCTAATTATAAAAACAAGATGGATAGTTGAGGGACGAAATGGGCATTTAAACTCAATGTTTAATTTTTTTCTAAGACTCTCTCATTTCATCATTCTAGTCATTTTAAACACTTTTTGAAGATTGTAGGGGCCATTATAAATAAATATCATGAGTCTATCAGTATACCTGTTAATGTTGAATTTGCAAATATTATGTTGCACAGGTCACAACAAATTAATATTTTGCAAATTCGCATTGAACGGGAGTATTGGCAACGCAGGTCTGCTATCAATATTGATGAAGTTCCCAATTTTCCACTTATTACTATAGAGTATACACTAAAGTGTACTTATATATATTATGGCACCTTCATATATTCAAGTGCAAAGACAAGAAAAACGCAATGTATTTCAAATTAATATATTAATTGATGATCCTATTATTCTTATGTGTGGGTATGGGTGTGTGTGTGTGTGATAACTATTATTCAACAACCAAGAATTTGGACACCTTCCGGCAACGCCGCACAAGCAGCAGCGCATGAAGAAATTCGGGAGAACCACATTCGGCCCAAAGTTCATTGGGTCCAAAACCCGAATGACGCTTCGGGTCTGGTCGTTTAGCTAACCAACAAAGACAGAATATAAAGGATAGCACTAGTACACGACGTGAAAAAGTATTATTGCCCAAACGGTCCAAACACCTAAATTTAAATTTAACGGTCTTTCTGTTTGGTATTGACTTCTGGCGAGTTATCATTAGAAAGATTACCAATACGTTTTCACTGCCTTTTCAAAGCTTTTATCATTGTTTGACACGCTTTTATATACTAATTTTGTGATTCTACATATTTGCAGATTATTTTTTAGGTATTTCTACAGGTTTTTTATTGAATCGATATAACATCCAATAACTCTATATTGAAAAAATGGACCTCTCAAGAAGTGGACTTGTTTCTCAGGATGGATATTTATTCAAAATAAAGATGACAAAGAACAACATAAGGTAATTAGCTTGGTTTATATTTAAGATTAATTTGTTTTTAACCTAACCTCAATTTGTTTTTTCTGACGCAATCTATTTCATTCCTCAAGCTAGGTAAAACGCATATGTTTTTAACGAAACCTCTTTGCTATTTGTGCCTAAAATTATATGGAAAATACTATCAAGTAAATATGTGATTCAGCATCGTGAAAAGAAATTATTAAATTACTGTTCATAGTCAATTTTTAATATATTTATATTTTAACAACTTACAGAAAACCACCAAGTACGTCCCAAAGATGTAGAAAGTACTGCTAGAAGTACCAGCTGATTTATTAAGGTGTAGATAATGAAATATTTTTGTGAATACCATACAAAATAAATTTTTACCTTTGAAAGTAAAAAGTATAGGTATTTAAAAAAAGATATACATAATGGAAAGGAATTGCCTGCTGCATGGTTCAGTGCAACGTGTACTGTTAAGAATTTGTAAATCATCTACATCTACCCAATCTTCCTTTTACTTTATATTTTTTATATTAATTAACTAACAAGGTTTATATACTACGACTTAAGTGCCATGGAATGAAAATTACATATTTAAACTGTATAAAGGCTTAAAATACAAATATTTAATGTTATTAATATTTTTATTTTATTTTATTGGTACACCTTACAGACACCATACAGTAATTAAATGTAAGGGGATTAAACACGTAAACAACTAACAATAATAAATAATTCTAAACTTACTGCTAACAATACTAACCAAAAAACTAAAAACTATAGGTATGATTAGACAAAGGACCCTCTTAGGAAGAGATATGTTAAATAGGTCTATAACCATCTATATCAGAATGGGTTAAGATTTATTAAGAATATCATTTCTGTAAACAGTATTAACTGTGTTTTATTAGAGTTTAGAGCAAGAGAATTTATAGGGCACAAATAAGTTTGCAGATCATCAGCTTGAATCAACATACATGTGATAAATAGTAGTGGTAGTGATGTCTGAGACAAAGACAGTAAAAAGCAAGGGACAGAGAATTGATCTGTGAGAGGTACTCTGTTAAAAATGGATTTAAAATTACATCGAAATGGCATGTACTATTAACGTATTTTAACACAGAAATAAGTGGACGTATTATAATTACTTCGAATATAATGTAAATGTATTTTTAAATCTTAATATTCCTTTATTTGATGTAAATTTACATAAAACTTCTAAAATTACGAGAAATATCGTGTACATCCTAATTTTAAAATGTAATTTTACAATTTTGCAATTTGCTGTGAAATTACAACGAATGCAATGCGAATATTGCGTATTTCTGGGAATTGATGGCAGACGCCGCCGCGTACCGAGACTTTGAGATATTGTGCAACAGTCGACCCATTTCTTTTTCGTTCGTGTTTATTCATGGTGTACGGTGTTGACTGATGCGTATCTTTTGGTTGTTTGGTGTTAATTATTATTTTAAAAGGTAAGTGCATATTCTTATAAAATGCACATTTGTTTAATTTGTAAATTTGACTGCAGAACATTTGAATATTACGATAGGCATATGTTTTTGGGTGTGCATAATTTGATTGTCAAAATATAAAACGTGCTGTCACCGCTAATTTTTATTCAAATTTAATAAAACTTTATATTTAGAACAAGCTTTATGTTTATTTTATGCTGTCATAAACGAATTTTCTCTTAGAGGCCCCTAGGACCCACTTTACTCTTGTACTTTTAGAGAAAAAACATGCGGTCATCGCCAATTTTTATTTAAATTTAATAAAACTTCATATTTGGAACAACCTTTATGATTATTTTATGCTGTCATAAACGAATTTTCTCTAGGAGACCCCTAGGACCCACTTTACTCTTGCAATTTTAGAGAAAAAACGTGCTGTCACCGCTTATTTTTATTCAAATTTAATAAAACTTTATATTTGGAAGGAGCATTATGATTACTTTAAGCTGATATTAACGAATTTCCTCTACTAGGCCCCTAGGACCCACTTTACTCTTGTACTTTTAGAGAAAAAAGGTGCGGTCATCTCCAATTTTTATTAAAATTTAATAAAGCTTCATATTTGGAACAAGCTTTATAATTACTTTATGCTGTCATAAACGAATTTTCTCTAGGAGACCCCTAGGACCCACTTTACTCTTGCAATTTTAGAGAAAAAACGTGCTGTCACCGCTAATTTTTATTCAAATTTAATAAAACTTTATATTTGGAAGGACCATTATGATTACTTTATGCTCCTATTAACGAATTTCCTCTACTAGGCCCCTAGGACCCAGTTTACTCTTGTACTTTTAGAGAAAAAAGGTGCGGTCATCGCCAATTTTCATTAAAATTTAATAAAACTTTATATTTTGAACAAACTTTATGTTTACTTTATGCTGTCATAAACGAATTTTCTCTTAGAGGCCCCTGGAACCCACCTTACTCTTGCAATTTTAGAGAAAAAACGTGCTGTCACCGCTAATTTTTATTTAAATTTAATAAAACTTTATATTTGGAACGAGCTTTATAATTACTTTATGCTGCTATTAGCAAATTTCCTCTACTTTACTCTTGTACTTCTAGAGAAAAAACCTGCCGTCATCGGAAATATTTATTCAAATTTATTAAAACTTCATATTTGGAACGAGCTTTATGATTGCTTTATGCTGTCATAAATGAATTTACTCTATGAGGCCCCTAGAACCCACTTTACTCCTATACTTTTAGAGAAAACACGTGCTGTCACGGCTAATTTTTATTCAAATTTAATAAAACATCATATTTGGAACAAGCTTTATTATTACTTTATGCTGTTATAAACGAATTTTCTCTACGAGACCCCTAGGACCCACTTTACTCTTGTACTTTTAGAGAAAAAACGCGCGGTTATCGCTAATTTCTATTCAAATTAAATAAAACTTCATATTTTAATCAAGCTTTATTAATACTTTATGCTGTCATAAACGAATTTTCTCTAAGAGACCCCTAGGACCCACTTTACTCTTGCAATTTTAGAGAAAAAACGTGCTGTCACCGCTAATTTTTATTTAAATTTAATAAAATTTTATATTTTATTATGATTACTTTATGCTGCTATTAACGAATTTTCTCTACTAGGCCCCTAGGACCCACTTTACTCTTGTACTTTTAGAGAAAAACACGCGGTTATCGCTAATTACTATTCAAATTAAATAAAACTTCTTATTGCTGTCATAAACGAATTTTCTCTACGAGGCCCCTAGGACCCACTCTACTCTAGTACTTTTAGAGAAAAAACATGCTGTCACCGCTAATTTTTATTCAGATTTAATAAAAACTTCTTATTTAAAAACAGCTTTATTAATACTTTATGCTGTCAAAAACGAATTTTCTCTGTGAGGCCCCTAGGACCCACTTCACTCTCGTACTTTTAGAGAAAAAACGTGCTGCCACCGCTAATTATTATTAAAATTTAATAAAACTTCATATTTGGAACAAGCTTTATGATTACTTTATACTGTCATAAACGAATTTTCTCTAGTCGTTAAAAAATACTCAAACTGATTCCTATATTATTTGGCGTTTCATTAGGTTATAAAACGAGAACTCGATCGGTGACGTCATAGTTCCGCCATATTAATTTTGGAAATGTCATTAAAAAGGGATTTTTCCCGCTATCAAATGGCGTAAAAATATATATAGAGTTCTCCTTAAAATTGTCGACCTAGGTCTACTTCTGATTACACCGGAAGCGATATTCAATTTTTTTTCCTCGAAATTAATAGGTCCTAACGATGTATTTCTTTGGTACGAATTTTAAAAATTTAATTTAAAAAAACATCATCATGTCTGGTCTGAATCATGTCTTGGCCAATGAATACGTTGTCACCCAGTATTTTGTGATGTGAAGTGTCTTTCGGGGAAATACAATCTTGTTACATGGTGAGTTTTTCACAGAGCATTTTACAGGTCCATCAAGCTACCGCCTCCCCCGGTTAGATTTTTTATGTCAAGATGCGAGCACAAATAAAGCCAACTAGCACAACCTAGCACACCAATTTTTAGAGCTAGCTTACCAGCAGAAATTGTTTAACGCTAGCCGCCCGTTCGGATTTTTTTGACAAAATGCTAGCATAAAGTCATCTAGCTTTCCTAGTACAACTTAGCAAACCAATTTTGTGTTTTACAAAACAAAATTATCAAATGTATACATAAACTTCCTTTCCTAGAACCAACAAAAAATTTATATACAAAAAATTTGGCTATTTACCTAATAACCATATTTATAAGTTAAAAACATGCATTTTCATTCACTCAATACTAACCAAAGTTAAGTTATCCAATATAGATTTTTTAAAAAAAAAGGAATACCATCCATAATCATAACACACAACCAACAAATTTACTAAATACGATAGATATGATTTACCAACACATTTACGAGGCATAAAAAATTTAACAAAATTTAAAAAGGAAGTGAAAAATTATTTTTTATCGAAACAGTTATCGAAGGTTTTTTGAAATAAAATAACTTTGACTGTATTAATATAGTTTATTTTTGTTCTATATAAATTATAATTTATTCTATTACTTATTATTAACATTAACTGTTACTTTGTTATAATATTTACTTAGTATAGTTTTCTCTTTAATGAACTTATACAATTGGTTGGTAATATTGATATAAATAAATATATAAAATCTGTCTTCTTTATAGTATATGTAAAGTATGAGTAAAAATCGTATTTAATAAATCAGGAAGTGTGCCACTGGCATAAATTGATGATCTTTACGTCTCTTAATAATCAAACTACGGCTTTAATATAGTGGTCTGCCCTTTAGGGCTAAGGAATTTTATTCAATGTTTATGTTATTTATTAAGTGTCTCCGTCGCGAAAGAAATATGGATAGTTTTAAAACAAACATTTCTTTAAAGTATCATTTCTTGATGAAGTTCGATTGAATAAGCATCAGTTGCCTATATGTATTTTTATTTAGTTTAATACGGTATGTTTTCGTAAGTCAATTTGTCTTATTTCATACAATTATTGTGATTTTAATAAACGACTTGTGACAGTGTGTTTTTGGATTCGTCGCCAAATAATTTGAAAGGTAAGTATTTTTTTTTTAATTAATATCTACATTGATGTTGCCACATAGGCACGGCATATCGCAGACTGCATTTATATCGCTGGAGAAAATCTATTGTTGCTGCCAATTATCGAAATTTGACCAAAATATCGTTGCGCGACGAGCAAGACGCGTAACGTTCCCGCCAATTAGAGATATATTGTCGTTTCTTACATCTGCCTTAACATAGGTATAATCTCTGAATTATGCAGAATGTTTCCTAGGTTCAGGTTAAAAATAATTTGGGACTATAAAGCGGAACGACTAGTTTTTCATTAGAAACTGAAAACTGACTAATCTTAACAAGCATTTGATTGAGAGAACCAAATGTTTATATGGTACATAATAAATAGGTAGGGTGGGTGATTATGTCCGTCAAGCCAGCTCCTTGTTGCCAGCAACAAAGTGCCAGCAACAAGATTTTTACAGTGGACTAGATAAACCTTTGACATAATATAAGTATTTTAAAAAGATAGTAGCAGGATGTTTCCGAGGGCGAAAATATCTTCTTTATACAAAAACTAGATGCAACAAATTACAAAACTCCCAAACTCTTTCGGAACGGAGGGGTGGCAGACGACAAGGGCGGAATAAAAAATTAATTAATTTTTAAAATGCAATCCTTCTTTTGCCATTAACTCAAATTAATCGAAATCTGGGAAACAGGCAGATTAATATATATCTAATACATGATCTTTCGATAGGATAGCAAACGACAGGAGCGGGGTAAAAAAATTCAATTCCTCTTTTGTTATAACTTGAAATTTATCGAAATTTGAAAAACAGGTAGATTAATATATATTTAATACATGATCTTTCGCTAGGTGGGGTGGCAAACGACGCGACAGGGGCGGAGTAAAAATTTATTTTATTTTTAAAAATGCAATTTCTCTTTTGTTATAACTTGAAATTTATCGAAATTTGGAAAGCAGATAGTTTAATGTATACCTAATACATGATCTTTCGCTAGGTGGGGTGGCAAACGACAGGGGCGGAGTAAAAAATTATTTCATTTTAAAAAATGCAATTTCTCTTTTGTTATAACTTGAAATTTATCGAAATTTGAAAAACAGGTAGATTAATATAACATGATCTTTCCCTAGGTGGGATGGCAAACGACAGGAGCGGAGTAAAAAGTAATTTTATTTTTAAAAATGCAATTTTTCTTTTGTTTTAACTTGAAATTTATCGAAATTTGGGAAGCAGAGTGTTTAACGTATACCTAATACATGATCTTTTACTAGGTGGGGTGGCAAACGACAGGAACGGAGTAAAAAATTATTTCATTTTAAAAAATTATGCAATTCCTTTTTTGTTGTAACTTGAAATGTATCGAAATTTGGGAAGCAGGTAGGCAGGTATATTTAATACATGGCCTTTCGCTAGGTGGGGTGGCAAACGACAGGGGCGGAGTAAAAAATTATTGTATTTTAGAAAATGCAATTCCTCTTTTGTTTTAACTTGAAATTTGGGAAACTGGTAGGTTGATAATATATAGGATTCGCCAAACTTAGTGGCGTATTAGAAGTATCGAGAGAACCAATTAATAGATTACTCCAAAAATTTGGCTTTGGCTATAGATTAACATAAACTCTCTCTCTAAAATATTTTAACATCTGCGGTGTTGCCGCTTCTACCTTAAACCGGTGTTAATATCAAGTTTTTCAATGGAATGCCCTGAATATTATTACAGGGTGCTACAAATTCAAGTTTATGCATGGAGATTTATGATACCGCAAGAAATGCAAAAAAATCGCGCAATTTGGGGCTTATTAAAATGGCGTTTACAAAAAGAGAAAATATTGAACCATTTCGGCGATATTCGGAAATAATATGATTAAGCTTGTTTTCGTTTCTATGTTTTCCTAACTTTATTTTAATATATATTAAAAAATAAAATTTACATTTATTAACCGACTTCAGAAAAGGAGGAGGTTCTCATTTCGACATGTATGTTTTTTTTGTTTGTTCGTTTTTATTTTTCATTTCATACAATAACGTAATGCATAATTCCCTATCTTTTGTAGATAAAATGGAATTTAATAAGGTATATATGAAGTCTGCTGTATGGCTTAACTTAGAAACATATGTCAATCTGTTAACAAGCTATGACCCTTCTAAATGTATAGATAAACCACCTATCAAACCAGAACCATCCGATATTTATATTTTCAAAGCTACAACTAAATGTGAAAGCGACGACTGGAAATCTGATCAGTACCAATGGAGATACAGAGGTTTTACAGACTTACCACGCAAAAAAGGCCAAGTCCGGTGTTTTTATTATAAAACTTTTCATGGCTTTGGATTTTATAGACGAGCTTATATGCTCATTAATGATGGTGACGTCAGCAAAACTACTGTTATAATTCATTACACTGGTTCTAAAGCAAATGCTCGTGATGCACCTCACGGAAATCGTAAAAAGAATAAACATATTAAACATGTTATGACTGCAAAGTCTCAGTTACTAAAACAAAAAACGCACATAAATGAGCATCCTAATTCAGTCTACAAAAAGTTAAGTGCTGAAGAAGTAGACCCCGCACATATTCCTGTTTTACTTCCAAGAAATAGAATTCAAGTCAGTAATACGATTTTCAAAGAAAGAGAGCGTAAGATGTTGTCAAGCGACGATATGGTAGGCTTGTACCTTTTAGAACAAGAACTTGAAGATTTTATTCGGGAACTTAAACTCTTACCTCATTTTTTGTCCGTTTTTTTCAGTGACGATATGGTAAAAACATTTTTGAAATTCGAGGAACAGGTTACATTATTTTATGATACGACTTTTAATTTGGGCGATTTCTACGTTAGTCCCTTAACCTTTAAACATCCTCACTTTTCGGGTAACCCAGTAATTCCTTTAGCTTATGCGATCCATCATACAAAGGAAACAAAAGTTCATGAAAACTTTTTTGAGTGTATTGTTCAATACTGCTCAAATATAAAACATGGAAGAATAGTAACTGATCGGGAACCTGCAATAGTTAAAGCTATAGAAAATATATTACCAGATTGTAAACACTTTTTCTGTTGGAACCATATCAAACAAGATATCAAAAACTGGGTAAAGAAACAGAAAAACACAGAGAAATTTGATTATAATATTTACACCGCTCATGTAACAGACTTACTGGAAAGTGATTCCGAAATGGATTTTAACAACAAGTATAATCTAATGTCGTCTCATTGGAGCAAGCCATTCAAGCAATATTTTGACAAATACCTATATAGTGCAATAAAGACCAGTGGGAAATGGATGTTGGAAAAAGAGAATTTATATACTCCTGGAAGTGGAATAACTATAAATCCTGCCGAAAGTTACAATTCAGTTTTGAAAAGATTTTTGGGGAGAAAAGAGGTTAAAGCTCAAGTTTTAGCTCTATGCCTTTATCAACTGGATTTGTTCTATAGAAAAGAACTAGCCAAGGGCTATTGTAATCTAGGCAATTATTCTCTTTTAGATGATTTTCAATACTTGGTTCAAAATCCAAATAGTGTTTTTTTTCCAAAACAACATTTACCGCTTGATAAGCTACCCTACTTATTTCAAAACAAAGATTTACTACCAAAAACTCAACCTGAAGATGATGATGAAGTGCCTTATACAAAATTTTCTGCAGCAAAAATGATAATTATGCAAGGAAGTGTAACTCTGGTCCCAGAAGAACAAGTTTTTGTAGTAACTACGCCAAACGAAAAAAAATTTTTAGTAACGCTTTACCCTAAAGAGACCTGTACTTGCAAGGCCATGAGAAAATGTCATCACATTGAAGCAGTTCAATTGTCTATAGGAAATAAGAGACATATGCAGAAGAATGTTAAGCTTTCCACTATTATAAGAAGAAAGAGAGGGCACAGGTAACCAAGTTAAATTGTATAATTAATTTGACGTAGTTATGCAAAAAGGAACCAATCTACAAAACGGTTAAAATGAGTTTTTTGTACCAAATGATACCTAATAATCAGTCCTTTACTCTGCAAAATGGGGACACAGGGTTATAATCTTATTATTTGGAAGAATCACAGCAAATCCTTAAAAAGTAATTTCAAGTTTTACAAAAAAAAGAGCCAAGTAGCTTGGTTCCTTTTTAATATTGCTATTTTATGTTAAGTGTGGGTTGGTTCCTATTTGATTATTGCCTTTTTCTTTTATATTATGTGTGGGATAATATCCGAGTTATATATCTTTTTATGGGTTTTTGGGTTTACATATTTCAGTGGTAAATAAAGCATTTTTTTAACAAAAAATAAGGGGCGGGGATAAAAGGGGTTGAGTGATAAAAATTTTAATTTTATTGAATTAGTCCATTTTTCTGCCGTTTTTTGGATGTTTAGATACCTGCATACAGTTTTCAATTTAATAAAAACCTATATTTTATTAAAATCATACAGATTTTAATATTGGGCGGTAAAAAAGAAAGGGGGTTGAAATTTGATTTTTTTAAAGGTCGAGTTGTATGTCGTTTTACGGCTTTTTTTGGGTATAGATTCTAATTTTAAGACCCATTTTGCATTTTTGTATTCGTAATAACCTCCCCGCGAATTCCGTCTGTGTGTCTGTCTATCTGCCGATGTGTTCGTGGCATACTTCAAAGAGTACTTATATGATTGACATAGCTGAAAAACTATTAATCCGGCTGTAACTTTAAATTTTGGTAAAAAATTAAGGGTTATATATGAAGATAACATGCTTGTAAAAATCTAATATGGCGAAAGAAAATGGTGACCTATCAAAATGTAAAAAAATATTCCTTAAAAACTACTTAACCAAAATTTGGTAGGAAATAATGGTTCAAAAAAATCAATGCAAAAAAACTACTTCATCGATTGTTCACAAATTTTCCACAAAATAAAGTGTTATCTACGGATAAACTTTGGTATGATTCCAGCATGCCGTAGCGGAATGGCGGTCTAATTAAATGTTTATAAAACCGGTCTGAAAAATTGCTTATTCAATTAATTTTTAAATTTACAAAAAAATTAAGTGGTAAAAAATTAAAAATAAAGTAGTAAAACTTTGGCGTCGAGATGTTCTGGTGAAAAAAAATGGCTATCTAATTTAAATTTTAAAATATTAGTAGGTATTTGATCTGCTTATAAAGGTATTACCAAATAAATTATATGTATATATAAACAATATTATATGTGTGAATTCCAGTGTTAAGTAGGAAAGTTCCGGGTGAACTAACTTTACCGATTTTTTTCTAGTTGGATTACTTGAATAATTTGTCTACTAACTCCAATAGCGGTTTAAATAAATTTTAATATTAATTTGAAGACTATTTTAATTAGTTAAAGATTCTTAAAAATTCGAAAATTGTACATTATGTTCCAAAGTTTTAAAACACGGATGCATATTGACGTTATCTTTAGTAATGTTGAATTATTCGACATTCACATATTGGTTGTTACGTTTGTTTGTGATTTTTTAGATCTGGTAGAAAAGGTGCCCCTGAAAAAATCACAGTGGTAGAAGCGGCAAAAGATTCTGACATAAAAATATCACAGGATTCCGAAATAGGTACCACGTTGATAATACCAACAGTAACTTCAAAAGGTTTAGTTAAACGCCGATTCTTAGCACCGTTTACTTCGACACCTATTTCACATACATTATTAGAACATGAAAATTCAAAAAATGAGACGGAAATCGCTTTTGACAACTGCGACATATCATCTATCGATAGTGCCCATGAATCTAAAGATGTCGACTGCTTGGATTACACTAAACAATTTAAACTAGATAACAACAAGCAGGGTATTATATTTGGTAGGATAGTTTATCCCTCTGATCTTACATGTCTAACAAGGGCATGTAGCACAAAAGAACGGTATCTGCATGACTCAGTTGTAGATGCCTATATGGCGTATTTAACAAAATCGTTAAAAATAAAACAATCTGTTAATATTTTTCCGATAGAGGGACATATAATAAATTTTATTAACTTTGAACATAGTTTTTATAATGCAGTTCATTACTTTTTAAAATATGGATTAATAGATCAAGATATTTTGTTAATTCCACTCATAAAAAATGAACATTTTGTATTAATTATTTTGCTAAAAAAATATAGTTTGGTTCTTTATTTAAACAGCATTGATAGCACAATTGTTCATAAAAATGAAATAGTCTTTTTGCTCCATGTTTATCAGTTTGTCAGTGAAATAAAAGAAATATTTTTCAAAAATGAGTGGAAACTGTGTATTCCTAAAGATTTACCAAAACAGTATACTTCCTATGATTGTGGTGTATACGTCTTAATGTTTTCAGAAGTATTAGTAAGTGGTTCAGCTGAAATACTTAAACATCATTTTCAAAAGTCTACAAAAAATTACAGGAAACACATTGAGAGTACAATAACTGAATTACTGTACACTAGCACACCAGATTTTCGGAGCTATGCATACAATAAAAAAAATGTGAATGAAAAAATTAAATCATTTCATGGAAATCTATATATTAAAGCTCAAAGGGTATTTTTGTCTCCATCCTCAAGCGACTATCGCTTAACGGATTTCGATGATTTTTCTTTTAAATGAAAGGTCTCTATCCATAGATGGAACATGAAGCATTTTTATATTGTTTTAATGCGTATTTTTTCTATAAAACCAATATATGTTTTTTTAATAACATTTCTGGAGAGGGTGGCGAATGCGCTATAATTGAGACCGTGAAACTAATTTATTTCTGTATACTTGAGGCGACATCTTTTGGAGGTCTGCTAAACGATTAGTTTTCTACCGCTAGGCGACATCTACACCAACGCCGTAACACTAATTTATTTTGGAGGTCTGCTAAACGATTAGTTTTCTACCGCTTCACGGATTTCGATGATTTTTTTTTTATCTTTGCTCGCGTACAGGTACAGACAGTGGCTTTATGCTTTATAGTAGATGTCAAGTTTTTAGTGGCTTTCCAGTTCGCTCAGTATTAGCCGAGATATTAGTATTTATTTTACGGTGTTTGAGCAAGCGCAAGTATTATTACTATTATAGGTGACGGAAATTGTTTATTTCGTTCTGTTTCGCATTGTTTATTTAATAATGAAGAACATCATCGCGAAATACGTCTGCAAGTTGTTGAAAAAATTAAAAATGAATGGGAATATTATGAAGATTTTGTGGTTGGTGATTCATCATACAGGTTGCCGATTACTAATTCCCTTGATTATGAAAATTTGTTATCTTTAGATGGTGAGTACGCCGGACATGTCGAATTGCACTGTATTAGTAAGTTGTTTCCTGATCATTTGTTTAGAGTGCATACAGATAACAATAACGAAACTCTTGACTATGGCACCGGAAATATTATTTGTAATTTACTTTTTTCTGGTAACGTTGATGCAGGACATTATAGTGTTTTGGAATTCCGTTCGGTTTTGTCCGATTCAGTCACCACCGATGCGGGTGTGGTAGTGCAACCTACTATTTCAAAAAAACGTAAGCCAAAGAAGACGTTAACTGGCGGAAGGGAAAAATTACGTAAACGCTCTCAAAAACAACTAAAACGCGAACAAAATAAAAGTTTTACAATTCAATATAGATGTGCCGTTTCTAATACTATTTCAAATAATGTAACTCCATTTAACTTAGGTAACTTAAGCAACATATGTACTTATTGTTCAGCTCTGTACTTTTCGTGTGAAAGAAATTCGGCTGGCTACTTTGGCCTATGTTGTTGTGATAAAAAGTTCAAATTGCCGGAATTTCGGATTATTGATGAAATGAAAGATTTATTTACAGGTAATAACGAGATGTCCAAAAATTTTCGACATAATATTCGACAATATAATAATGCTTTGTCGTTTGTGTCATTTGGTGCAAATATAATATTACCCCCCGGACACGGGCCGTATTGTTTTAAAATTCTTGGCGTTGTGCATCATAAAATTTCATCATTATACCCTCAAAATGCGGGATGTGCTTCTTATGGACAATTGTATATTTTGGACTTTTCGGAAGCCAATCAAATTAGACTTGAACATACTGCAAATAGTTCATTGAGAAAAGACATTCTAGAAAAACTAAATCGCATTTTAAATCAATGTAATCCGTATGTGAAATCATATAAGACAATGCATCAAAAAATATCTGAAGAAAAGGAGTTAGCTTTAAAAGAAAATCGCCTACCTATTAATTTCATAATGCGTTTTTTTCACGAACCCAAATCAGATCCTAGACGGTATAATGATCCGACATGTTCTGAAGTTGCAGCTGTTTTTGAGTCAACCGACGATGCTCCACCTTCGCATAGACATATCGCTGTTTATGCACATGACGGTGGATTAAAAAATATCGATTTTGACAGTATGCATTGCGATCCGATGTCATATGTATTGATTTGGCCGTGTGGGGAACCAGGATGGCATATTTCTATGCCAACTGGAGGAGAGCGCAAAACTAAAATTCGCCAAAATATATCTATGAGAGAATATATATGTTACAGACTTATGGTTCGAGGTTTTCCTCCTGTAGGAAACTTCAAACCAATAATTAATACTGGGAAGCTAACACAACAGTTAATTGTTGATTATTACTATCGCATCGAAGGCGACAGATTGAAATTCATCCGTAACCAACAGGTAAAATTACGAGTAGATACATATGCCGGTCTTGCAGATGCTTTACATGTAAGGGCCGACAACCGAAACTTAAAGGCTGGACGTGTTGTTATTTTACCCTCATCGTTTACTGGCAGTCCTCGAAACATGATGCAAAATTATTAGGATGCAATGGCCATTGTAAGAAAATTTGGTATACCAGACATTTTTTTGACGTTTACATGTAATCCTTTATGGCCTGAAATTACAAATAGCATACATTCTTATGAAACAGCTAATAATAGGCCAGATGTTACTGTTCGCGTGTTTCATGCAAAAGTAAAGGAATTGTTACGTTTGATAAACCAAAAACAAATTTTTGGCGAAGTACTAACATTTTTGTATACTGTTGAATTCCAAAAGAGAGGTTTACCACATGTTCACTTATTATTATGTCTTCGAGATACTTGCAAATTTAGGGAAATCTCAGATATTGACAACATTGTTTCCGCAGAAATACCAGACCCAAGTAGTAATACGGCCTTATACAATTTAGTCAAAACTCATATGGTGCACGGGCCTTGCGGTATTCTTAATCCAAAATCAGTGTGTATGGCCGATGGTAAATGTAAAAAGGGGTTCCCAAAAGAATTTATTCATGAGACAAAAGAAAATGTAAATGGCTATCCCAATTACCGAAGAAGAAATAATGGTAGAACAATTACTAAACATGTACAAGGTAGTGATGTAGAAGTTGACAATCGTTATATAGTTCCTTATAATTCCTTTCTCTTACTTTACTTTCAAGCCCATATTAATGTAGAACTTTGTGCAAGTGTTCACAGTATACATACATTCATAAATACGTCTACAAAGGACATGACTGTGCCAATTTGCAGGTAACTGCCGATGGTGACGTACTTCATTACGATGAAGTGTCAGCACGCAAACACGCGATATGTCAGTCCGAGTGAGGCTGCGTATAGAATTTTTTCCTATCCTATGCATGAACAATCTCACTCTCTAATTCGTTTGCCTGTTCATTTGCCACAAGAACAACAAGTTTATTTTCATGAAGAAAATGCCGCTGAAGCTTTACTTAAAGCAGAACTAAGACACACAGAACTGATTGGATGGTTTAACCTAAATAAGGATTTGTCAAAAAGAAGTCCTCACATTTATCCAGAAACGCCAAATTATTATGTTTGGGATAAAAATAGCCGATTATGGAAAAAACGTGTTAAATTTTGTAAAATTATTGGTAGAATGTTTAATGTTTCTCCCACAGAATCTGAGCGATATCATCTTCGCTTGCTGTTGCTTCATGTAGTGGGTGCCACCAGTTTTGAAAATTTGAGGTCATACCGTAATGTTACTTATTCTACTTTCAAGGAAGCAGCAATGCAACGTGGGTTACTTCTAGATGATAATGAGTGGCATCGTTGTCTACTTGAGGCTTCAGTTATTCAAATGCCGTTTCAATTACAGCAATTATTTTCGTTTATTTGTATATTTCAACAACCATCCAATGCACTTCATTTATGGAATGTTTTTAAAGACTCTTTCAGCGAAGATTATGTACGTCTTCACAGCCAGGAAATAGCTTATCAATTGAGTCTAAGAGATATAAATGAAACCTTTAAATTACATGGGTTTTCTCTTTCAACATTCAATTTACCCACTATCGACGATGTTCCACTAGCAACTTCAAGCATAGAGTCTTCCATAATTCCAAATTTTAATTATGACTCGATGATACCACAAGCTAATGATGAACAACTTTTGATCGTTAATGAAATTATTCATGTAATGCAACAGAATAATACAGGCAAATGCAATGCTTATTTTATAGATGGCCCGGGCGGTACTGGAAAGACTTTTGTATATCGGTGTCTTATAAGAAAGTGCTTCGATTTAGGTTTGGAAGTAATATCTGTGGCATGGACTGGTATCGCTGCTATGTTATTACCAAATGGCCGTACGGTACATAGTAGGTTTAAGTTACCCTTAAAACTGCATGAAAATTCTATATCATCTTTAAAAGTTAATAGTAAAGCAGCATCTGATATCAAGTTAGCAAGACTAATTATATGGGATGAAGCGCCGATGGCCAATGTCTATGCATTAATGTGCGTCCATAGACTTCTCAAAGACATTATGGGTAATGACATACCTTTTGGAGGGAAAATTATTTTACTTGGGGGAGATTTTCGACAGGTCTTGCCAGTAGTTCCACATGCTTCAAGAGAAACAATAATTCAAAACTGTATCAAGTTTTCTCCCTTATGGCCACAATTTAGGGTATTTAAGTTATTTAGAAATATGCGAGCAAGACCAGAAGAGTTGGAATTTGCTAATTTTCTGCTTGAAATTGGTAATGGAAGTTATCCTTCCGTAAATGACGAATCATCATTTTCAGCTGTTATCGATTTGCCGTCAAGTATAATTGCGAAAGAAGACATTGTTTCTGAAATTTTTGGGAAAGAATTCGTGTCACCAGAAGATGTTATTAATTTTTCAAAATTTGCTATTCTAGCCCCAAAAAATGAACATTGTGATGATATCAATTCTAAAGTTATAGACCTTATACCTGGAACCCCTAGAACATACATTAGTGTAAATAATTTAATAACGGAAGAGGAGAATCAAATTCTTCAGTTTCCTATGGAATTTCTAAATAGTTTAGAGTTAAGTGGTTTGCCTCCACATATCCTCACATTAAAAACTGGAGCTATTGTCATGCTTTTAAGAAACCTAAATGCTTCCCAGGGACTTTTGAATGGTACCAGATTAATTGTTCGACATATGTACGACAATTGTTTGGATTTGGAAATTATCACTGGCGAAAGAGTAGGTGAAAGAGCTTTAATTCCTAGAATCGACTTAACGCCATCAGATACAACTCTTCCTTTTTCTTTCAGAAGACGCCAATTTCCTATACGTCTTGCATTTTGTATGACCATAAACAAAGCGCAAGGGCAAACTCTTGATCGTGTTGGTATTTATTTACCCCAGCCTGTATTTAGCCATGGCCAGTTGTACGTAGCAATGTCTCGAGTGCGATCGTTCGACAATTTGAAAGTACAAATAATGCCAAAAGGGAGCAATACTCTCAATGTAGTATTTAAGGAGGTGCTGTAAACATGGAACCCTAACTTACACTTTTCAATACGCCTGCCGTCGAAATCGACGGGGTTCAACTAGTATTATTTTAAATGAATTAGATACACTAGCATATTTCAGTGATGTAAAATCGTCTTCATTACTTTTTTTGCAAAATGTAGTAACCCATTACTGGGATGAAAAAACCGAATCTTACTGTCATGTTGGTCCTGAAAAATGGACAAATATAATGCAGGAAATGATTTTATGTCAATTGTGTTACCACTGGTATCATGCTAATTGCGTAGGATTGAATAAAAAACCCAAACATTTTATTTGCTTAGAATGCAACCATGACTGATTTACCAATATGTTTTTGCGTTAACTGTAATTTAAACTGTATTTGTTTGTATATTATTTTTATTTTATTTTATTAATTAAATTTATGTTTTTTTAGAAAATAAACTCTAATATATATATATATATATATATATATATATATATATATATATGATTTATTTGTTATTTTATTTCAATTATGTTGCGCTTCGTAAAACTAGTCTTTATATATATATTTTGTTTCGTTTACATTTATTTTAAAGTTTATATTTTAAAATATCATAATCGATTTTTCTTAGACTACCTTTAGGCCCGCTACTCACTATTTGCTTCGATTTATTAATTCACATGCATGAACGCATTGACTGTACATTATTATAACACTAAACCAGATTTACCAGTAAGCTCATGAGAGAGTAAGTTTATCTTACACCGTGGTTGTATTACACCAATTTAGATGATTTTTTTTAAATGAAAGTCTCTGGTTACCGAATACCGATACCGTTCAACCAACACCCGCATAGGCGACACTACCAAAATATATCGTTTTACATGCACGGTGGGTGTTGCGGCACGCTTGTTAGTTTTATTTAATTCGTCCACATGGATTTCATGTACTTTTCATGCGAGTGCTTTGCATAATAAATGGCCGCGCAACGAATTGCATGGACAAACGAGAACCACCTCCACACTATGCGGAACAAATCGGCGAATAGTGAGTAGCGGGATCAAGGGCTAAGTATCGTAAGACTTAAGCTAAATGTCGTTAAGTATGCTATATCTACCTGTTTTTCCTTTACTTATACGTATAACAAATAGTAGTGCCACCGTATATTTAACGAAATACGGTGGTAGTGCTAATAAAAATACGTTTAATATTATTAATATTATTATTATTATTTGTTACCTGTTTTGAACATTGTGAGTCAAGTTAATCTAGGCTTTTTTTGCATTTTACTAACTCGGTTTTTTGGTAAATTAAATGATTTTTTTTAGTGTCACGTGAATGCAAAAATTCTCAATGTAATGTAGTTTGGCTCACAGTGCAAGTGCATATAGTGGTTTGTAATAAATTAGTTAGGATTAGGCTTAAACTTTTAAAACAGTTTTAAATATTAGTAAGGAGTAGGTACTTGAAAACCTATGAATATTTCTGTAAACAATACATAAATGATAAGTAGATTTATTTTTATTATTATTATAAAAAAGTTTGAGTTTTATTCTACTATGTTAATTATTTATTTAAATTCTAGAATAAAAATGTTTTGCATTTTGCATGAAAGACTAGTCTCTTCTTAAATCACTCGATAAGTCTGAAATGTTTTAATGAATATATTTTTATATTAAATGTGTATTAAAAAGTTATTTATTATATCTTTTTAAATCCCTATCAACATTGCAAACAAAATGCCGGGTTAATGTAAAAAAAAGTAACTCAGTAACTTTAAGAAAATTTAGTTTGTAGTTTTCGTAAACACAACTATTTTTAAATCAATTATCATATCATTTAAATAGCGTTAGAAACATTTTTTAATTTAACGACTGTACAATTCATGTAAAAGAGGATTAGAGAAAATTCGTTTATGGCAGCACAAAGCTTTTAAGCCTGTTCCAAATGTAAAGTTTTATTAAATTTGAATAAAAATTGGCGATGACAGCACCCTTTTTCCCTAAAAGTACAGGAGTAAAGTGGGTCCTATGGGATTCATTTCTATAAATTTTTTTGGGGAGTTTATCTTTCATAAAAGTTCCACGAAAATAGGGTATTTTCAATTTTTTTGCATAGAAATCAAGTTCCAAGTTGTTTAGGGCGTGTGCTGGTAATGTTAGCTTATTTGACGTTTTGGACCTAAGTTGGGAAAAAAAAGTCCATATCCAGTTTTAAAGGGTTTCAAGTAGAGTCCCTTGCCAAGTGCAACTGCTTCCATAGTTCTATTGTGTCGTTTATTTTCTTCCAATTGACGTTTCGCTGCTTGTGCATCATTGATAGTTTTTGCTATGGCTGAAGCTCCACCGCTTAATGCTCCCAAGGCACTCAAACCGGCAAAAATCGGTATTAGTGGTAACACACCTCCTGTCTTGGGAATTCTAATTATTCTCGAGGATGGTGGTTTGATCCTTCGTTTTTCACCCTTAACTGTTTGAACTGCAATCTTTAAAGCGTCATCGATAGTACGAGGTTGATTTTTTAAAACATTATTTTTAATTTTTTTAGTTAACTGTGGAAAGTTTATACGTTTCTTTCCTTGTCTTCTGCTTCTCTGCATCTTTTTGTGTTGTATTTTTTGTTGTCTTTTCATCACTTTGGAGGATCTTTTCTTTCGGTTACGTTGCTTATTCTTTGAGGACATTGTTACTTTAATAGTGCTCGGTATTAACTAATTTGAAAACTAAAAATCTTAAATATTTATACGGTATCTAGCCTTTAAATCTTTTCTTCGGTTCAAAAACAATATTGTTGTCCTCAGAATCACTTCGTTTACGTTTTTGCAATTTTTGTGAAATTAAATCGTTGTCGTTGATTTCTAACTTCGGTTTTTTTGTATTGTTATCATAGTCAATATCAGACGAAATATCTGCTTTACGCTTGTTAAACGTTTGGATATCCATTTTCATTTCATTTTCGAAAAGTTTTTTTTTTATTGCTGCTGCTGCTGCTGGGTCGGCTACTTTTAACAGTTTTTATGTTACGATTTAACATTTTTTCTTTCATTTTCTTTTCATAATTGTCAATGTGTTCACTATCACTTGATTCCTCTTCAAAATTTTTAACGATTTTCTTTTTATTTTTTGTGGGACTAAGGGGAGAATTCTTTCTAACTCGCTGCTGCTTTTGTTGAGCTTTACTCTTGTAAGAATTCACTTCTTCAAGCAAGGCTTCAATCTTTTTTAAATAATTTTCCATACTTTTTGCACTTTGTGCCATGACAGTTGAACCTTTACGTAGAACGTTACAAGTTTGTTTCACACACTGATTATTTTTAGAACTCTCTTTCCTTTTTATACCCATACCTAGTTTTAGTTTAGCTTGCATGGCTGTTGATACACCTAATGCAGCTAGTTTTTCGCTCCAACCAGCCTCTGATGATGAACTGATTCTGCTCAAAGCACTTTTAAGAAGAATCTTATCAGCCTGATGACGATTACTTAAATCCTTGTTATTTGAATAGGCAATATCATGTTGCTTACATGCTGCATCCAAGGGATTAATTCCTTTATCACCACGTGCTAAACGTTTCTGCAGCTTGGTACCCGGTCCACAGAACTGGTAGCCAGGTATGTGCATCTCGAATGGTAGTTTATTTATTACAGTATTTAGCAGACCATTTCCGGTTTTTTTTGTTTCACTTTGATTTGTATAATATCTCATGATTGTAAGACGTAACAAAACATACTAACTATAAATTGTTATGTTGTCGTCTATTATTGTTATTCATATTTTATTCTTTTTCATGTCAAGATTTGTTTTTTAACGCTATGAAGAAAGTTGTGAAACAAAAAACAACTTTAAACATTCAAAATCACGACGAAGTTAAAAGAGGAAGTATCAAACACAGTAAATTGCTACCGTCTACAATAAGGGCAGTTATCACAGGTCCTTCAAACTGTGGAAAGACCAATGTTATGATTAGTCTGCTGGAACATCCAAATGGATTGAAATTCGAAAACGTCTATCTCTACTCAAAATCTCTTTATCAACCAAAGTATGTGTATCTGGAAAAGCTGTTGACACCAATCAAAGGTATCGGTTACTATACCTTTAACAATGGTGACACTATCCTCGATCCCTCTGACAGTAAATCTAACTCTGTAATCATTTTTGACGATGTGGCATGTGACAAACAGGATGCTATGAGGGAATATTTCAGTATGGGACGTCATAATAACATTGACTGTTTCTATCTGTGTCAAACCTATGCTAAAATACCAAAACACCTAATAAGAGACAATGCCAATGTTTTAATATTATTCAAACAAGACGATTTAAACCTACGTCATGTTTACACAGATCACGTGGGTACTGATATGTCATTTGAAGATTTTAAGTCAATTTGCAGCTTCTGCTGGGGAAAACCTTATGGGTTCTTATCAATTTTCAAAGACAATAAAATGAATGATGGACGTTATCGATATTGTTTGGATAACTATATATATCTCTAACATAATGACATTTTATTAGTTTACTTGAAAATCTACTTAAATTGAGTTGAGCTATGGTTGGGCTCGATAGAAACAAGAAACAAACTGCGAGAAAAGTTGTGAAAAAACAACTTATAACCAAAAGAAATGAAATTAAAAACAAACTAAAACTTCTTAAGCACGGTCAAATGACACATGAAAATCTTTTCAAACCCATAACCAAGCATTTGCAGAATATTGAAAATAAATTAATTCCTAGAGAAACTGTGACTTTAAGCAATGCAAGTTCAATACCTGTTCACAACGAAGAAGGTAGAAATCGTTTAAAACAAGAACAAATTGAATATAATGTATCTGACTCTGACGATTATGACACACAATCCACAGTGTCGGAACCGGCGGTATCACTACCCAAACTAATACAGTCCACACCAGAAGCAAAATATGATTATACACCAAAGGTACTAACAGCCACTGCACCGCGTCCAAAGCGAAGTTTATCCTTTTCAGCGATCGATCAGCCGAAAAATAAATTAAAACAAAAAATGATTCAAGATGTGGAAACGGAAATGCAAGAAGACGAAGCTCGGAAACAAAAAGAGTTTGAGGAACAACTAGATAAAACGATTAAAGACAAATCACTTAGCGACTATTATGAACAATATCACCCACTTCCTTTAACGTATATTAAAAAGTTTATTAAAGACCCAAACAGTGAGAATTCAGATGGAAAATTTAGAGTTCAGTTTGATCCAGACATTGAACGATTTTCCATTGGAAACAAGAGGATTGATTTTGACGGACCTGATCTTTTAGTAGCTGGGAAAAAATATAAAGGTACTAAAGGGCTTTACGGTTTACTTTTCAATCAGAATATTCCTAAAATCTATACTAAAGACGACGCTCAAAATTACGCAAATATATTATTCAATACTAAAGCTGTTGAAAAATATTTTGATTCAACTATGGTGTCTACAAATAAAAATAAGAAATTTACAAGAATTATTGAGCCAATTATGATGCAACAAGAGACAGATAGTGATAGTGGTAGGGAAGAAAATGTTAAACAAGGAGAAGGAATGCTTATAACAGTAACAAACCGACCAGTTGATTATGTTCATTGGGACGACCCTAATGAACTTGTGGATAGACTAAGATTGTTACTCTCAAGCTGCAGGTAATTCGAGTCACAACAACGAAATCGTTTCAATCATCGAGGAATTACGAGAAGCTCAAATTATAGAATAATTTCGAAAATGTCTAAATACGTTACAGATGTAAAACGTCATATTGTTGAAGAAATACATAAGCCAGCCAGAATTAATTTTCAACGACGAAAAGTTATAATTAAGTCCCTTTTGGATCTTATGCAAGCAGATTTAGTCGACATGAGGGAATATGAAAAGGAAAATAAAGGTTATAAATACATCTTAGTAGTCATTAATTGTTTCTCCAAATATGTATGGACATTTCCATTAAAATCGAAAACGTCAAAAGAAGTCGCTACAATGCTGGAAAATGTGTTCAAATCTCAAACACCGATTCACCTGTGCAGTGATTCTGGAGGAGAATTCACGGGCAAAGAAGTACAAAACTTAATAAAAAAGTATAAAGTCAAACATTACGTGGTGTATAGTGAAAAAAAGGCTTCAATCGTCGAAAGAGTTAATCGCACACTAAAAGGAATGATGTGGAAAGAATTTAGCATTCAAGGGTCCTACAAATGGTTTGACTTGATTAAAAATATTACAAATGTTTATAACAACAGAAAACATAGGACCACAGGTTTCAAACTTTCAGAAATAACAAAAAAGCATGAAAAACTTTTGTTGGAGACTGCCTATAGCAAAATAAAAATTGCTCCCAAACCAAAATACAATGTAGGCGACCATGTTCGCATTTCTGAATTTAGAGGAGTGTTTGATAAGCAATATAGGCCGAATTGGTCTACTGAAATATTTATAATCAAGAAAGTTCAACTTACAAATCCAGTGACATACCTACTTCAAGATGCAGAGAAACAAGACATCAAGGGAGGATTCTATGAACTTCAATTGCAAAAAGTTAAATATCCAGACATTTATTTAGTGGAAAAAGTGTTAAAACGTAAAAATAATAAAGTATTTGTAAAATGGTTAGGTTTCAGTGATAAGCATAATAGTTGGATAGATAAAAATAATGTAGAGTGACTTAATAAAATAATTTTGTTTCATGTACGTTTTATTTATTATATATTATTTTAAATATCCAGACATTTATTTAGTGGAAAAAGTGTTAAAACGTAAAAATAATAAAGTATTTGTAAAATGGTTAGGTTTCAGTGATAAGCATAATAGTTGGATAGATAAAAATAATGTAGAGTGACTTAATAAAATAATTTTGTTTCATGTACGTTTTATTTATTATATATTATTTACATGTTTTCTACAAATAATTTATTTATCTTCAAACAGAAAAACAATATTTATAATTATATAACAACTTGGCGTTTGATAATGCACAGTGCCAAGTAGTGCCATATGGATCCTTGTGAAAGTGACATTCGGGAACTTTCTTAAATTTGCTTAGCTTCGGTTCACTCTCCAGAGGTATTTTAAAAATTTTTTCTGCACTTATAAATTTTCTTAGAAAATTCACCTTTTCATCTCCTTTGACGTATATTTTTGGGGCATGATATCTTTTCATCACATGTTCTAAGACATTTGCTATTTCGTTCAAGTCTAATAAACCAGACTCCCATATTAGACCATGATATGAGTTTTCGAGATAAGATATCGTTTTTAAATCATGACCTTTTAACATGCTTTTGCTATATGGTGGTTTGAAAAGAAAATTTGAACAACGTGTTCCATCATACACAGCTAGTTCTTTTGGAATAAATCCAGAGGTACAATTAAATCCCTGGATATCAAGACACAAAATTGAATTTTCTCCTGCCATAGTTCGAGTTACGAGACACTATTGACGCCTAGTTCAATCTACTTTCTTTTATAAATAAAACTCTACCACTTTTTTTTAATTATTGTTCTATTGGTGAGTAAAAATCACGTGAATTTACATCACACCCACTAAGTAAAACTAAAAACAAATAAAATAAACCATAGTAGTTTTTTTACATTTTAATTTCAATATTTTTGTACTGTTCTATTTTGATATTAAAATCATAGACCTAATACTATTTACACCAAATACATAATTCACTAAACAAGTATCACAAAATTTTAATAACTTTACTCTATGTTTTAAGTGTTTATTAATATTTTTTTCAACTAAACAATTACATATTTGACATAAAAATTGTATTCTTTCAAAATCCATTTTGTGTAACGTACAGGGTCTTATTATAATAAATATATAATTTGACATGTACTGTAAACAGTAGAATTTACACTAAAAATGTCTCCTAATTCTGTCTGACCAGTGCTGTAAACAGTGGAATTTGCACTAAAAATGTCTTTTAGTTCTACAGGCTTACAATCAAGATAAATATTTTTATTTCGAAAATATCTGGCAGTATACCAGTTACAATATATATCTGCAGGTTCATTAATATTCACAGGAACATATGTTAAGTTTGATACACTGTCTTTTAAGTGAGGCACTAGACCTATTTGCTGATTAGCCAAATTAAATATTTTATCGTTTGGCTTTACATTTTCATCAGGTTTTATTAAATCATAATGTATGTGAAACCATACATTATAACCAGTGTCTTGAAATGTTCTTAAACCAACATTTCTCAAAATATAATATCGTCTATTATTAATTAAAACAAAATTATAACTGCACTCTTCTGGATAATATTTCTTTGTCGTCGTCGTCGCCGTCGTTGGTTGACTATTAGTTAGGACACAATAATTGAAAAGAATACCATAGAAAAGTAAAACAAATTTACTCATTATTTTGCAGCCTTCTCCTTCTTTCGTACTCTTCTTTTAAATAATACAAAACGGTATATCTATTAATACTCTTTTGTCCGTTAACCTCTTTGTGAATTTTTTCACAGCGGCAAAATGCACAGATGTTTGGAGATATTGAGTTCCCTTTACACTCTTGACACGTTCTGTTGACTGGAACAGGCATATATTACCACCAGTCTGGTTCGTGATCGACTGCTATTAAATCCTCTGTATTTTACATATATATTAATTACTTTAAGTGCTATACGTTTTTTATCACCTGGTATAAGCTATTATTCGAAACAAATATTATTTATTATAACAACATTAGATCATCTCAATACTACACAAGGATCTCCTTATCTACATCCTCGACCTTTTCTTATCTGCGAACCTGACCTCTAGTCTTACGCATCGAATATTAACAGAAAAACAATTCTCGGAATTCGGCGAGGCGAGGCTCGGCTCATGAAATTATACCAGAGGTGCGGCGTGAAGCCCTACAAACATTCTATTTTTTTTTTGTATAACTGCGTATTATTACTATTATTGCTCGTTTAAAAGATAAACAAGATATATACTTATTACGATGTACTGCATTAGTGTCTAGAAGATAAAAATTTGACAAAAAACAAATCTCGGTGTCGACGGTTTCCAGGCGGGCGCGTGGGCTTTTTTTTTTATAAGAAACAAATTAGTAATAATTATAGGGGTGCATGTGTGTGAGTGCCAAAAAGACACTTCAAATATAAAAGGCCTTTTTGAACCCGTACACTAATAAGGCCCTTCTGGTCAACAGCCTCTGGTCATTGTCGACCACTTCTTCTTCGGCCATTTTCAGGAATTTTTCAGGATTGTGTCACTTCGTCGCCGAAGAAGTTGGACACACCCAATCTTTGGACAGACAGGCCATCCTCGGTCACAGTACCCCGCCTTGTATACTACTACTGTCATTTGTAATTGTGACTGCAATAATTTATTTGCTCTATCGTTGCATTTGTCATTTTAAACCTATAACTGTTAAGTTAGACATGGTCTAAATTTAAACCTCTTTAGTGAATACGGTTCTAAGGGTTTTATAATTAACGACACTTTTATATTAAGATAATAATCAAGGGTAAATAAAGATTATCGGTACCTAAGTAATAACTCTTAATGCATACATTATAATACACCCACGATTTTTTTGAAATTAAACAAATTGAAAACTTTGTCTTAAAAAAATTAGTTGCATGTTGAAGATGATCGTCAATAAGTCTAAAACTATAAGTCAGAGACCCATATTATTACGGGTCGTTGAAATCTTACTTCAATTCTCTATCAGAATTTATTGTAATGTACAGGGTGTTGCATTTAAATTTAAAAAAAAAAATTACGATACGCGAAGCATGGCAACATTGCAACTTTTATGAAGTTTTAAAACTCAAGTATAAGACTGTGAGTAGAACGAAGTTTTAATTTTTTAAGGCTTTAACAAAAATTTAAAAAATTATAAAAGTACATTAGTTCTGTTAATTTGAAAATAGGTAGAAAACTGAAGAAAAATGTCAATAAATCCGAAACGTTGCACTATAGGCCCATACTGTTATATATTGGTGAACTCGTCTTTAAGCGCGTTATCATAATCTGCAATAATATATAGGGTGTCCCATTTAAAATAAGAAAGTGCATCTCAGCCCAGACCAAACGCAACACCCTGTATAAATAAGAATATAATAAAATAAAAATTCAAACGAAGCTAAGAAACTTTTGTATATGAACTTGCCTTCTATCTGTTATGGTTCTCGAGATAAGGAGATATACATTCTTATTTTGGACACCCTGTACATGCAATACCGGCCTACTGTGGCTTCGGCCATTTTTGCATTGGTCTGACAGCTGATTGCAGGGCCGTAGCCAGGGGGGGGGTTAGGGGGGTTGTGACCCCCCCCCGAAATTTCAATAATATGCAAATTTTATAAGCTATTTAAAAAAAACTTGCCGTTTAATTACATAAAAAAAATTATTACCTTTAAATAATTTCCTAACTATTTTAACGAATTTGTTAAAAATTATTGTAACTGCCGCTCTCGCGTCGAAGCCTTTTTCTGAGATGTACACCTAGACTAATATTTATTGCAGCCAGCCGCGCGCTAACACGCCAAACGTCAAACGTGTACAGACGATATTTGATTTGGTTTCGGGGAATCACCAAGATCTGTTTTGGTTTTTCGTTACGGCCTGCAGTCTTTTTAAGTTATAAGCACGTAACGTACTGCTGCACATTTTGTGAATAAATAAAAATAATGTCGAAACGCAAGCAAAGCACAACTCTGTTCGATTTTAGCTTTGAAAAACGTAGTGCTAGTAGTGATGTTAGTGATAATATTGCCAATAAAGATAACCACGAACACGAACAGAATACTACAGACGTTACGGCTAAGGTCGGTGACGTCCCATTAACTTCTAAAACCGATGTTACACCTTGTAGTAGTTGTAGTAATACAGAAAGTGATTTTGACATAGGAAATGGTTTACAAAAATATATAACTGATGACTTAAAATATACATTGATTGAATCGCCTTGGAAGCCCAAGACTTCCTACGATTTTCCAAAACAAGGTAAGATATAACTTAAATAAAAATCAACATTTTAATAAAAAATAAAATAATTAAAAAAATAGGTATTGTTTAAAAAAAAAACGAAAACTGATTGAAAATAGATTACAAGATATATACGTATACTTTTACCTTATGACTTATTTTTTACCCCAATTGATGCGTTAACAAATTTGATAAATACGCATTTAAAAAAATAAATACACTTTTTTATGCCTAAAATAAATAAGTTGTTATATGTTTAACAAATAATTATTTACATTATTAGGCCATTTTATTTTAGATTCAAAATTGTCAGTATGAAAAAAAATATCAGTAATCTCGGATGCACTTTAATAAAGCGGGTTTTTTATTATTTTCAAGACCTTTTTTTCTATTTCTGTCCTTGTCAAGCCCATTAAAAAACCCAAAAAAATGTGTAATCCGTAAGAATCTACGAATTACACATATTTTTGCTTTTTTTATAGGCTGGACAAGGGTAGAAATTAAAAAAATCAGTCATTAAAAAAATTATAGACCCGCCTTATTAAAGTGCATCCAGATTATTGTTTTTTTTTTTTAGGTAGCAGAAACTTAAAATTTCAGTATACTTGGTTTATTAGATTTCCGTGGTTAGCATATACCAAGCTTAATGAACAAGGAGCACTATGTAAATATTGCGTTTTATTTGCAAATGAAGCAGCTGGAAAGGGAGGAAACCAAAAGTTGTCAGCCTTAGTAAAAAAACCTTTTAATAAATACAAAGATGCAATAGAAGTATTTTCACAACATGAGCAAAACATATATCATAAAAAATCTCTTTTATTGGCCGAAAATTTTGTGCAAGTTTTTTCTGAAAAACAAACCAGTGTAATCGGGCAGGTTAATCAAAGTTATAAACAGAAAGTTATGGAGAACCGCGAAAAACTAATTTCGATTATTGAAATAATTAAATTGGGTGGCAGGCAAGAGCTCGCTTTAAGAGGCACAAATGATAGTGGCAGAGCGATTAATACAAACGATTCAGAGCCTGATATAAATGACGGAAATTTTCGAGCGTTATTGCGTATGCGTGCAAAAACCGATACTGTTTTGAAAACTCATTTGGAAAAAAGTGGACTTAATGCGCAATATATAAGCCCAACTGTGCAAAATGAACTTATTAAGATTTGTGGGTCTATTATAATAAAAGAAATAATAAAAAATATTTCAAAATCGGGTCTTTTTTCGATACTAGCTGATGAAACCACTGATGTCTCCAGGATAGAACAAATGACTTTGTGTATAAGATATATTGATATTAATGAAAAAAATCAACACGTTATTAAAGAAAATTTTTTGGGATTTGTACCCGTTAAAGATGCAACCGGAAAAGGATTATCTGATTTAATATTACAAACACTTAGCACTTTTGGACTTGATTGCGGTATGATGATTGGTCAGGGTTATGATGGTGCAGCGGCCATGTCTGGGTCTTTTAGTGGTGTTCAAGCCGAAATAAGAAAATTATACCCTTGTGCTTTATATGTACACTGTAGCTCTCACTCCCTTAATTTAGCTATAAGTCATTCTTGCCAGGTTCAAAGTATCCGCAATTGTATAGGGACGATAAAATCAATTGGTAACTTCTTTAGACTTTCCGCTAAGCGCACTGCCTTACTTCAGGAAAAGATTAAACAAAGTTATCCTGAGACGAGTTGGTCGCGACTAGTACCGATGTGCGAAACTCGATGGGTGGAGAATCACACTGCTCTTATGAGGTTTAAAGAAATTTATACTACGATTGTAGAAATATTAGAAGATCTCTCTGAATCCAGGGATATGGAAACATCTTCAAAAGCTTCTGCTTTTTTAAAAAGTGTAATTTCAAGTGAATTTGTTATTAGTTTGTGTGTGGCAGAATCTTTGTTTGCCTATACAATAAACCTCAGTAAGATACTCCAAAGTGTCGATATTGATTTGCCGTCTGCTCTTGCTTTTATTGAAAACGTTAAACTTCAAGTCGAAAAAAATCGCGAGAACATGGACATTTTTTTCCATGGAATTTTTGAAAATGCCACAAACATGCTTGAGTCAGTGAATGAAGTCGTTACCATCCCAAGAGTTAATAAAAGGCAAATTAATCGTGTAAACATAAGTGTTCACACTCCTGAAGAATACTACAGAATCGCTATAGCTATCCCCTTTATAGACGATTTTCTTTCACAAATCCATAGCAGATTTCTTAAGCATAAAGAAATATTTAAATCTTTAAATAAATTGTTGCCAAAAAACCTAAAAAATATTGAAGAACTTGTTGATGAGGAGCTGCAAAGAACCATTGATTTTTATAGCAAGTTTGTTGAAAAAGAAGTTGCCATATCGGAAATAAAAATTTGGCAGACTAAATGGGAAAATCAAATTAAAGATATTCCACAAAGCGCTTTACAGACATTAGATATGTGCGATAAGAAGTTTTTCCCTAACGTTTACGAGTTAATAAAAATCTTATGTACATTACCTGTGACTACTGCAACCCCAGAGCGTACCTTTTCTACAATGAAACGCATTAAAAGTTATATAAGAAATAGTTCTGGCCAAGAAAGAATGTCTGACTTAACATTAATGAGTATATATAGAAACATAAACATAAACAATCAGGAAGTAATTAATATTTTTGTAGAAAAAGCCCGTCGTTTAAATTTAACACTTTAGTTTAGCCTTATAAACGCTTATAAATGTTTGAACTAATAAATACGTTTTATACAACCATTATTGTATACTCGATTATTCCTCAATGAGCAAACCCATAGGGATACATACATACCTTATTATTATAGGTCGTTTCAGAAATTTACTTTAAAAAAGCGCATAACATACAATTTTTAGTTTTGTATTATATTAATTCGTTTGTTTTACTATTTAACTAACAAAAGAGAAAACATAAAAAAGTAAAAAAAATAATCATTATGGGCGTGGCATCCCGAAAAATTTTCGCCTGCGGCGCTTATGTACCCTGCCTGCCCCCCCCATAAATTAAATTCTGTCTATGTCTCTGAGCAAACCCCCCCCCGAAAAAAAATTCTGGCTACGGCCCTGGCTGATTGTCGTAATAGTTTATCTTGTATACAAATATTTTTTAACCATCTGGATCTGAGTTTCTGCCGAGTAATAATGAATCAGAAACAGAGTCTGAAACAGGACATGTCCGAAAAAGAAGGAAGGCTACTAAATCAGAGCAATATGTTGATGATGTGGAGTTTATTACAAATCTAGCCAGGCAATTATCAGTAACAAACGCAGAAATCAATGGTAACGTTATATCTGATTTAGCGCTCTATAGAAGTAATGAAGGATTATGGGCAAAACCTTTTGTTTGGTCTAGTCTAGAACCACGCAGTGACGCAACCAAAAGAGCGAATTAACTTGGTGAAAAGGTATTTGCTGTTGTGCTTCTTTATCAAAATCCTACGTCGGCCCCTACATAAACGTCTTTTTCTGCATACGGACTAGTGCATACAGCAAAAAGCAGAATGCAATCTTACTAAATAATAATAAATATTATATAGTTTAGTAGTTAGTCTACAGTAATTTAATTTTTTTTTAAATTCTAGTATTATACTTTCATACTGTTTTTGGAAATGTATTTATTCAACTGCTATACTGCTAATGTTTATAGTAATGGTGTTATATGTTATTAGTATTCTTTTTATTTTCTGTATACATCGTTTCATACGGTATTATATTAGAGTAAAAAACCCTAGTTTTATAAAATACTATATATCTGTCAAACAAAAAACAATTGAAAATAAACGCAAAATTCTTTATTTTTGTTTTTCAAGCAATAGTTTTAGAATAAATAAATGTTTAACATTATTTTGACTGACATATTATAAAATAAACTCTTTGGTGAAGACTACAGTATACGACAGAAATAATGGTCTGTACAGAAAACTCATTTATTAATGAATTCTCAGAAAATTGTATTCTTGATAAAAGTTGGTATATAAAAAAAGAATAATGTTGACAGTGCGAAACAGTAGGTCAGATATATAGTGTTCAAAAAACACAAACATTGATGACGATTTTACAAACAATTTTTGATCATACAGAAACTAATGACAACACAAACAATTCAAAACAAAAGATCGATTGGAATAACAATCTATATCTTAAAAAATACGACACTAAAAAGATTAAGTCTTTCTTACCCAGCATAATATTTCTTATTTGGATGACAATAATGATTTTACAAATCATTTTCAATTTAAACGTACAAAAAACTAATCACAATTACAGACATATTTCAAGTCGAATTTAAAGAAGATGGCAGTAAAAGCAATTTAAAACAAAATATCAATTCGTTTTTGACAATTTAGTATTTCTGATTTAGATAAAAGTAATAATATTGTCAACAATTTCCATATTAAAAAAAGGTGACCGTGAAAAGTCTTCAAGTGACATCAATTTGTTTTTGTTTCAACCTAATCGTTCTGATGGAAATAATAATAAATTATATATGATTAAATCATTGGGTACTGAAAATTTAAATTATAAGAATATTTCCTTGCTTTCAAAATTTGTAAGAGTCTTGAAGGTTTTACTTGTATAAATACCAATTGCTTTCAACTAATGCTAATAACATGGTAAGAATTTCTAAAGGTGAAGTTAAAAGTTGTTACTATCACGCAGGGGTAATGTTATGACAATCCCGAACAGTGGCATTTTTAGAGCTCTTGTGGTGACACAAGCTACAACAATACAACCTTCATAGGATACTTCTTAATCAATTTTAAACATTTTACCATTAAACATAAAGTAGGCTGGCCTCTTTTTAATAGCCTGGTTTGCGATTTTAGTTTCCCGCTTTTTTTGGAATGAGATTAAAATAATTAAATGTATTAAGACAAACACCTAACTTTGAAAAACAAACTGCCTAAAAATATCATCAACCATCAATATTACTTTATGCCATTCCATTTCACTAAAATGATATCCAAGAACGTAAATAACTTAAAATTAGAGCAAAAAGAAAAAAAGAATACTTTATAAATGAATTAATAGTTTCTGCCTCTGAAATTTTGAATTACAATAAATTAAAGTTGGTTTAGTGATCTTTGTGTGATACTAACCAGTAAAAATGTATCGAATGGGGTTAAACATTGCTTTGGATGGGCTTGATATCATTTCACACATATCACAAAACGATTCTTACGATATAGATGAACATTTTAAAGAATCTTTATATAAAAAAAGTCCATTCTACAAAGGTTTTAAAATAATTTTAAATATTATACAGTCAGCTGAGAAATACGATGAAAAAAATAGCTTCTATCAGTGGGAATCCTTAACTACGTTATTTTGGAATTAGGTTGAAATAAAATTGTAAAACATAATATTTTGCAAAAAGATAGATTTCAAAAACCTGGCTGGGCCGTTAGGCAATATCTTTCAGACCGGGATATTAGAATTAATGACTTTATTTCAAAGTCAAAAAGTTAGTTTTAAGCATGACAAAAAACGTTAAAAGTCTTGTTTTTTTTGCGGTTTTCATAGTCATATGAATTACGAATAAATGAAAATGGGAACACTGTGAATATTGCGTTCGCTGGGCTTATTTGACTTGTACACTAAAAGATATAGGGAATTATGATGAAAAATAAAGACACACATTATAGCTGCGAACTGTGTAATAGGTATAAAAAAGATAATAAAAGATTTTATCCCGAGACAAAAAGCACAGACTATGTAATGGGTAGAAAAATAAAAAAAATTAGTCATTGTTAAAAATAAACTCTTGATTACCCGGACAACAAAACATTAAATGTATCTGTTACTTCTACTGAAAGATAGTTAAGCAACTTTATAATAGATCTTTATATAAAATTGCTGATTGGATTAGAAAACAGAATAAAGACATTTTTGGATATAACCATTTTGAGATATTGCGCATATGGCCAACCAAAAAAAGGGATAGTGTTTATCAGGCCACGCTGCAGGTAGATGAAAAAATTTATAAAAAGGTAATGCTTAATAATTCTATATTAGTGGGTCTCGATACTTGTGCAGTCTACGAGGTTTTTACTATAACCCGGTGTTTCCGATGTAATAGTCTCAATCACACCTCTAAGTTCTGTAAAGCCAATGTAATATGTCCTCTATGTTCTGAAAACTACGATGTTCAAGATTGCAAAGTCCGTAATCCTGATCTTTATAAATGTAGTAATTGCTTAATGGATAATCAAAAACAAAGTAGTCAAATTAATATAAATCATGCCGCGTGGAATTACGGTGCTTGTCATACGTATCAAAAAGCATTAGAAAAATTTAAATTTGAAATTGTGGGTTCACAATAGCAATCATTGGGTACCACTGGCGAGGTCCGTGTCCGTAATAATTGTATAAAAGTAAATAAACAAACGCCTTGTCACCAGAATTCCTCCCATATCCCCACTCTTTCTAGCACCTATCAAGCCGAATTTAAAGATCTGTCAGTTTACTATCAGAACGTACGGGGATTGAATACTAAAGTAAGAGCGATTTATAATGCACTTGCGTCCTGCAATTATGATATTGTTGTATTTTCGGAAACTTGGCTAACTAACGGGATTGTCAATTCCGAAATATTTCCTTCTAATTTTTTAGCACTAAGAAGTGATAGAACTTTTGAACTGATGGGTGTGAATAGGGGTGGCGGTACGTGTATAATTTTTAGAAATACTCTTTCGGTGGTAAGAATCGATACGTCAATGTTTGACTGTCTACAGTGCGTTGATATAGTCGGCGCTAAGGTTCTTTTAAATAACGTAGTTTTTTACATCTTCGGCTTATATATACCTCCAAGTGCGTCTGCAGAAATGTATGAATCCTTTTTTGAAATATTCTCTTCACTGCGATACTTTTTAAACAATAAACTCATAATACTTGGTGATTTTAATTTACCCGACTATAGTGATTTTGTAAATACGTTGCAGGGTAGTAGTAAAACATTATCGTTGATTAATTTTTTGAATTTTGCCAACCTCAATCAAATTAATCTGGTTAAAAATACCTATTATAAACTTCTTGACCTTGTGCTCACTAATAATGTTGGGCATGTTTGTGGAGCTATGGATGTCTTAACTCCTGAAGATAATTATCATCCCGCCATAGTGGCATCGTTTAATATACGCCGCGAGTCAAAAAATAACAAACTGAAAAACAATTTAAATTTTTACAATTTTAGAAAAGCAAACCTAGTAAATCTTTATCAGAACCTCTCATATATTAATTGGGAATTTCTCGCTGAATACACTGACCCCAATAAAGCTTGTGCACAATTTTACGAAGTTATTTATCAAACGCTGAATATCTACGTTCCACTGACAAAGAAAAGAAATCAAAATTATCCGCCGTGGTTTTCAAGTCATATTATAAAAAATATTAAAGCTAAACACAAACCTTGGAGAAAATACAAAAAAACAAAAAGTCTTGTCGAATTAGAAAAATTTAAAGATTTACGTAGAATAATCAAACATGATATAAATAATTCCTACAGAATATACTGTACAAATATGGAAAACAATATTAAAAATGATTCTAAACAATTCTGGCGTTTTGTTAATAACAAAAGAAACTCACATAATTTGCCAAATGTTATGTCTTATAATAACTCTATCCTTGGTAATCCCCAGCATATAGCAGATGGTTTTGCATCTTTTTTCCAAGACTCCTATGTTGCATCATCTTCTAAGGAGGATGTCGCAACTGACAATTATCCTTATCAAAACTCACTTGACGTTGGCGTGATTACCGAGGATGAGGTTTTAATTAGCTTAAAAAGAATTAAACCTAAGGCTACTATAGGGCCGGATAAAATACCTGCGTTTCTCTTAAGGGACTGTGCTTCTATTTTTGCTAGACCACTTTCAATATTATTTAATATATCACTTAATACTTCCATTTTCCCAGACCTATGGAAAATATCACGAATAACTCCTGTCTTTAAAAAAGGAGACAACAATTCTGTCACAAACTATCGTCCAATAAGTATCATAAATAACTTTTCGAAGATATTTGAAATTATTCTGTATGGCTATTTATACAATTCGGTAAGTATGCATATATCACCCCAGCAGCACGGCTTCATGAAGGGTCGATCTACAGTTTCAAATTTATTTTGTCTCGTTCAAGATCTTGCAGAATCTACCGATGCTGGAGATCAAACTGACGTCATTTATACCGATTGCTCAAAAGCTTTCGATCGTCTTGATCATGGTATTTTGTTAAATAAACTAGCTTCCTATGGTATTTCAAATAAGTTACTTTTATTTTTTGAGTCTTACTTAAAAAACCGAGTTCAATTCGTTCAATGTCATGGTCACAACTCCAACGAATTTGTCGCTATATCTGGTGTGCCACAGGGCACCCACCTAGGGCCTTTGCTTTTTCTTTTATTTCTTAATGACCTTATTTACACTCTAGACTTCGATTATCTTCTTTACGCAGAAGATGTCAAGCTATACCTCAAAATTAAAAATTTAAGTGATTGTGTTAAACTACTAAATAACTTTGACAGAATGAACATGTGGTGCGAAGAAAATAAATTGCTTCTAAATGTCTCTAAGTGCAACGTTGTCACTTTCATTAAAAAACTTCGGCCTATAACCTATAATTATACTATAAATGGGCAAATATTAGATAGGTCTGAATCGGTGAATGCTTTGGGTGTAGTTCTGGATGCAAGTCTTTCATTTCGTGGCCACGTCTCTAAAGTTGTTGCAGATAGTTTTAAATTGCTGGGATTTATTATACGAAATACTCGTGACTTCGTCAATAGTGATACTCTTAAGTTGCTTTTCAATGGTTTTGTCAGATCTCGGTTAGAATATTCCGCAGTTGTTTGGTGTCCGTTTTACCAGGCGCATATCACAAGCCTAGAAAAAGTTCAAAGACGTTTTTTGAAATATATTTGTTTTAAATTTGATGGAGTTTATCCTGAAATAGGCTTTCCACATGATCAACTTTTAACTAGGTTTTCAATGGAAAGTCTAGAAATTCTCCGAGATAAAGCTCAACTTAAGTTTTTACATAATATAATTTCTGGGAAAATAGATGCCAACAAAATTTTGCAGTCTCTGAAATTCCAAGTACCCAGACCTACGACGCGTAATTTCTCTACCTTTTTCTTACCCACCCGAAGAACAAATGTGCTAAAATTTTCCCCGCTATTTCAATTGTGTAACAAAAACAATAGTGTACAAAATCAACTTGATATATTTAGTTGCAGCGTGGCCTCGATAAAATAAAATAAATAAATAAATAAATAAATAAATAAATAAAATGCATTATCCCACAGCAGACGAAATTTACTCCACTGTTTTGTATTACTTCATCTGAATTACTAAAGCGCAGCAAACCCAACTAAAGCTGAAGAATATTCTACCTCCTTTATTAGAAATGTACCCAATCTAGGAGCGACCTTAATATTACCAATTAACATAGAAGGAAACCATTGGTTCATCTGTTTGGCAAATATTTCTAAACAACTTTTTTGATTTATTGACCCATTCAAAAAAATCAAAACAAGAAGCCTATTATTTATCATATTTCTTGACGTCTATAGAAAATATACCTATTGACGGTGGGAGAATTAAAAGCATATTTCACGCAATAATTATTTTAATTGCGGTGTCTATATTCTCATGTTTGTAGAGCAATATGTAAATGGTAACGTCTCTAGAAGATTGTTCAAACCCAAACCTCTATCCATCAAAAATAAAAGAAAAACTACCATGCAAATGGTGTAAAAAAGGCACCAAAATATCATCAGATTTGGGCATATCTCAAAGTTTAAACAAATAAGTTAAGACGTTTGTTCGCCTTTCATAAAAATACTTGATCGCCGCGGCGTCGTACCAGAAAATGAAAAGGCAGTCAATACCCAGTCTAAGCTTTTGTTTGGTGGATAAAAAGTGTATTTCTTGCGTAATGTGTCAATACTGGATAATACTTTTTATTTTTTGGTAAGTTATAACAGTACTTAAAATTAATATTTTACGATGTTGCTTCTGGTGATTGACATTGCTTCACTTGGAACGCATACACCGCTAACTTATATGACGCAACCTCACTCATTCTACGCAGGCTACGTTCATTGGATCCACATGGAAACGAGGAATACAAACAATAAAACGCTTGTTATTATTTTGACATTTTTTATTTTGCGTTATTCAAATTTGAAGAACTAATTTAAGTAGGGGACAAAGGGACAATAATAAAATGGGGCAAATATAGAATTGTGGAATAACTTTTTAGTTACATCAAGTTAGAACTACGGCAACACGACATTTTACTGCTAGTTTGTTGGTTAAGTTACTGTGAAATTCTCATTGACGGTAAGTAGTCTTCTGCTTCTATAAAATCCATCGAGGCGGGAACAAAAACTAGGCTTTCGACTGAAGATGAAAATACAATTGTAACTTACTACCTAGAAACCAACCGAAGTGGGTATAGTTTGACAAAGAATGAGGTTCTACAATTTGTTAAAAAATACTGCGAATATTTCGATATATACTGGAACAATAATGATGATGGTATAGGTCCAGGACCAGATTGGTTTTACTATTTTATAAAATACCATCCCGAGTTGTCGTTGCGTAAGGTGAAACAATAAGTTCGAGGCGGGTCAAAGCAGCTGATCCTTTTACAATAAGTCAGTTTTACGACCCTATTCTATATATGTATAAAGAAGAAAATGTCAGTCCTGGAGATAACTACCGCATATACAATTGTGAAGAAACTAGTTTTAGTCATGATCCAAAGGAAGTGAAGCTAGTCCTAGAAGAGAGTTTCGAAAATTATTGCAGATTCTGGGAAAAAGACATATAACAATGCCGCAGAAGAAAAAGTTCCATCATTAATAATTTTTCACGGAAAATACGTTTGGAATAATTGGCTTCCCAACGAAAAAGGGAATCCCGGATTTAATTATTCTGTGCAAACAAATGGCTGGATGGATGTTGATATGTTTTACAAGTAGTTTAGTGAACTGTTCTGAAAATTTGTAGATACCCTAGAACAGAGAAAAGGAAACAAAGTTGTTCTGATTTTTGATGGAGCCGCCATGCATTGTAATTACAAGCCTAGCAAAGATTGCTGTTGATAATGGGGTTGTTTTTGTTAAACTGCCTCCCAACTCAACACACAATATGCAGCCCTTAGATAAATGTGTCTTTAAAGGAATAAAGAATCACTGGAATACTTTATTATAATAGGACATTCCTTGTTAAACTGCTTCCCAACGATACATTTTCGAGAATGATTAAGAAGATTTGGGACATTTCCTTTAAAAGTGAGAAACTAGGTTTCAGGTCAACGGGATTGTTTCCAGTGAACTTTAGTAAATTTCCTGAGATAGACTTTGACATCGAAAAACTTAAACGTTTCAGAGCTACAGATAACAACCGTGACAATCAAGCTATTTACAGTTCAGCTGAAAATACCATTTTCCCAACGTTGATTCTTGTACTATATCGGCCAGTAACCTTAAACATTTCATCAGAATGAAACTAAATGAAAACCTGAAGAAGGTGTCAAGTCAAGGTAAGATTCGTAAAAGAGTTACTGATGAACTTGAATCCATTTTAACGACAAAAAAAGCTCTGGAGATTCTTAAGGCCAAGGAAGAAGCAACTAGCGGAAAATCATTATCAGAGCGAATTAGATACCGATACACTTTCAGATGAAATGATTCTAGAAAGTGAGTTTGAAAGAAAAAGTGAAGAACAATTTTCAGAAAATCTGTTGAGAGTGGCGTCAATTGAATCGATTGGAGGCATTCCCATAATAGAATAACTGTGGTTTTTATGACCACCCTTACAGTCTCTAAGCCAAGTTTTAAACTCAGAGCAAGGTCTCTGAAACTCCTCCCAGTAGCCAAAAACCTACAAGGAACTGATGTACAGAGTGATCCCCTATAATGTTACCCTCTCTAATTCTTTTGTTTTTAACATTAGAAAAAAAAGTGGATTATAAAGTTTTAGAGTTCATCCTAAACTATTTGCAGCACATATTTTCTTATATGCAGGGTATTGCATAAAGACGTGACAGGTCATGGTTATATATTTTTTAATGGAACACCATGTATACTATTGAATTTTTAGAATCTATGGAAAATTCTAGATATTTTTTATGTATAATGTTCTATACCTATCGTTAACTGTTTACCAAATACTGCTAAATTTGCATTTTTTTCAAATGATATCCTGTATATTTATGGATATTATAAAAGAGCATTTAAAAGTACTATATATGATATGTTTTGCTTTGTTGGTTTTTGCAATATTTAAATTTAAAAAAGGTATTTTTGATTTTTGTGACAGCATTTATCGCTATACAAAATATAAATATTTTCTGTTTTTAGAAGTAGAGTATATATTATAATATTTCATAACGTTTATATAGCTAGTTCAATATTTAATAATTTAGAAGTTTTATGAGAATTTCCCTGTTTTTCTGAAACAACCTATAGAGGAAAGTAGCCAAATATCGGATAGGCTCCTAATATCGCACACTACCTTATTTCATTATTCTAAGCCTTGCCATCTGTCCGCGGTGGCAGGCTAGTAGCTTTTGACATCTACGAAATATCTAGTAGAGAGACGCGAGTGTCGTTTCTACTGGACATTTTTCCTTGTCTGTGGTTAGTTTAGCCGAACAGCAAGTTTTTAAACGTCACTTCAAATTGCTGTTTTTTTTGCGAAAGTGTGCAGTTATCAGAAACTCTCTGAGTGCGATTATATCAACAAGGTATGTAGGATCTTTGTGGTATATAAATATTTTTAGAAAAATATCCTTTGTTGTCGAAATTTCGTGATACATTTTTGAGGTTAAGTTGCCTATTACCGCACAGTTAGATATCCCCAATATCGCATATATCCGATATTAGGAGACCATTTTTAAGTTAAAATATTTATTTTTTCAGATGGCCCAAAGAAAAAAATGGGATGCCGATTCCATGAAAGCAGCTATCGGAGCTGTAAGGAATAAACAGATGGGTTACTTAAAAGCATCGAAGTCGTTTGGCGTACCTCGAAGTACTTTAGTCGACTACGTCAAGGTCGTCAAGTCCGGGAAGAGTGCGGATGAAATAGCGACAACATTAGGCCGAAACCCCACGTTAACAAAAGAAATTGAAGATTTATTGGTTGAGTACTGTTTTGATATGGAAAAAAGGTACTATGGTCTGACTGCAGTTGATATTAAAAGACTGGCTTTTCAGCTAGCGTTAAAGAATGGACTGCCACATCCATTTTCACAAAATAGGGGATCTGCTGGTAAAAAGTGGCTTAAATTGTTTTTAAGCCGACATCCGGAGCTACGATTTAGAAAACCACAAGGTGTATCTGCAGCAAGGGTGAAAGGGTTTACAAAAGAAAACTGCGATTCATTTTTTAAGCTATTAGAATCTGCCCTTGAAAAAATTAAAATGGATCCGTCTAGGATTTTCAATGTTGATGAAACAGGTGTGACCACCGTGCAGCATAAACATACGAAAGTATTAAGCCTACGAGGAAAAAAGCAAGTGGGTGCCCTTACAACATCAGAAAGGGGGCACTTGTGACAGTAGTGACCTGCATGAATGCGACAGGTGTGTACGTTCCCCCGATGCTTATTTACCCTAGGAAAAACATGAAACCGAAATTGCTTAATGGAGCTCCACCAGGAACGGTTGCAAAATGTCATCCATCTGGATGGATGCAACAAGATATTTTTACATCCTGGCTTCATCACTTTATAAAGCATGTAAAACCGTCTGAGGAAGATCCAGTCGTTTTAATTCTCGATGGCCACTACTCGCATACTAGAAACATTGACGTGATTAACCTAGCCAGAGACAGCTATATTCACATAGTTTGTTTGCCTCCACACAGCACTCACAAATTACAACCTCTGGATGTAGCCTTTATGTCTCCATTTAAGACATATTATGCGGTGGAAATAGAAACCTGGCTAAAGCATTATCCGAGCAGAGTAGTAACTGCATATCAAGTGGCAGACTTGATGGGAAGAGCCTACTTACGGGCCGCTAGTGTGGAGGTTGCAGTGAACGGATTCCGAAAATGTGGTATCTTTCCATTAAATAAAAACGTTTTTAGAGATGACGATTTTGCCATACATTTAAGAACTGAAAGAGATGCTTTTCCTGAAACTGAAGACACTGGTGGCGACGTTAGCACTGATGACGATGTTCCGTTATCTACGCTAGCTAAAAAGCTTCGTCCGGAAAATAACATAGGAAGACTATCCTTACCAAGTTGCTCATCGACTCCAACATCTAATAGAGTGCTTGTTAAACCAGCTGAAATAAGTCCTTTGCCCACATGCTCTTTTCAAACTTACGTGGTTCGGCCGCGATCATAACTGAGTCTCCATATAAAAAGCAGCTGGAAGAGGATATAGCCAGAAGGAATTCAAAGACTAAGGTTGTCACTAAAAAAATTTCAGTTCAGTTTACCAAAAAAGATGATAGAAAGAAAAAAACAAAACGAATTGATAAGAATATTAGCTCATCAAGTGAAGATGACGATGCGGAAATAGAATTCATAGACACTAGTGACGATAATGATGTGGATAACGAAGATGCCGAATGCTTTTATTGTTTAAACTTGCACTAAATATAATCATAAAAAATGTTATTCTCAAGACACTAGGGGAGAATCATGGATTCGATGCACTATGTGCTTTCGTGGGAGCCATGAGGTGTGTGCCGGGATTGGAAAACATAAAACATTTATTTGTGAATTTTGTTTTGATCAATAAGTTGTACTGTTCTTTAAAATCAAACAATATTTTTTTATACTAAATATGTGCCATTTCAATAATAAAAGTGTTTTAAAAATATTGAGTCGCTTTGTTTGGTTTGGATGTTCCTAATACCGGACAGTGCGATATTGAGAACCCCTACTATCCGATATTAGGATACCTGTTTTAAAATTATGTGTTTTACACTATTATAGTAGTTTTTACTTTTTTTCAAAATTTTTGAAAATTCGGTTATAAAGCACTATCGAATCAAAAAAGGGAGGCTTTCTACATAAATTTTATAAAAGAAAACTCTGCTGTAGTTAACCGTTAAAAGGAAAAAGTATCCGATATTTGGCTACTTTCCTCTATAATATTTTTACATAAAATAACAAAGAAAGAATAATTTTTCCATTTTTAAAAATATATGGAAAATAAGAGGGTGGTCAAAATTCATTGAAACACCCTGTACACATGTACAGGGATCGCATAAATTTTCATATCATACTATTAAAATATTTGGAAATTGCCATTTGTGAGAAAGCATAATTTAAGAGCTCTAAAACAGATTTTTTCATTACATTTTTAGATAAATACCGCATCGAACTAAGTAAATTACCATATGTCCAGCGATGACGACAATGCCAGCTTCGTATCCAACGATGAATCCGAATCCTTTTCTTCATAGCCTTACTTTGATTTTATCAGTTTTCGAAAAGATCAGTTTACTCCAAGTCCAAAAAATCGGTTGAAAGCACCACGGTTTCTGCGATGTTAGATCCGGAAGATGAATTATTTCAGGATGGATCGTGTATTAGCCCTACTCTATCTTCTAGTGGTGTGAAACCGACAGAAAAATCCGCAAATCAATCAAAGCCACGTTCTACGAATAATAATGAACGAGAATTATTAAAACTTGAAGAAAGGAAAATTGAACTTCTTGAAGGCGAATAAAACAACAAAATTATGGCTTTTTCGAAAGTTTTATTCCACTGTAGCAAAACTGCCAGATGACAAACAAATGCTGATGAACATGGAAATACAACTCATTTACAGATACGTTTATGGCTCTGAGCAACCCTACCAACCCCTAACAGAACGTGACAATTGCAACTCAACATTCCGCGAACTATTTTTCAACTTCTCATGGATATATGCCGCCATCGCAGCCGCTCACCTACCCACCTTCACTGCCTCCAGATCAGGCAAGATACGCTACATCAGACTTATTAATACTGTATTCTTTATAAAAATATAATTGTAATAAAAATAATACCGGTTTATCCTTAACTATACTTACCTATAATGTTAATGTATAAATGAGGCCTATACTTGCAATACCGGCTACATCCCACTTTTCTGCAAAATTAGATAAATAGTAGGAAACTTTACTAAAAGATCTCGGTAAATTTAGATTATTTCTAAAAACAGGCTTTTATGGTAAATCGAACTAAAAAGTAGAAAATAATTTTTTAGTTACATTTTTTTTAGTATAAGAATAAAGTAATTATTGTCATTGTAAAAAAAAACGTGGGGTGCCCAATATCAATTGTTATAAATATTTTATTAGTACTAGTTCCTAAAGTTCGCATTTTTACAATGACATTAACTATCTCGATTATCACTTTATTTTTATACTTAAAAAAGAGTGTGAAATATTTTCTACTTTTTAGTTTGATTACGTAGACATAATACAAAAGATAAACTATACAGATGTTCTGAACTAACCGAAGTAGAAGTAAGAAAATTTCATGATAATTTTTATTTACACTGAACGAAAATTGCTCAGGATGGGTTTATTTTAAAATGTATTTCAAGTGTCCCAGTGAAAAGACATCGATCTGATACTGGTGTTCGTGAAAATCCTTCCACTATTATTAAGTATCAAATTGAATATGAAACCAGTCCCAGTCTGTCGGGGTGCATTTCTAAAAATATTGAATATAAAAAAGCACCGTGTACAGGGTGTTGCTAAGAGGTCCCGTACTGCTGGCGTGCTTCCAAAAGAAACTCGTGGTGGTGACCGTCGCACTAAATTGTATGATAGTAAAAAACGTGCGGTGATAAACTTTATTAAAACGTTTCAATGCATCAAGTCACATTATTGCCGTTCGAAGTCATCTGTTCGAGCCTATTTGAGTAGTGGATTAAACATTATGAAAATGCACCGTATGTATAACAATTCTTGTGATAGGTTATCTACAGTAAAATGTGCCTATTTTAGAAAAATATTTAACACAAGATTTAACATTGGTTTTGGCACACCACGTACCGATGTGTGTTCAAAGTGACTTGAGTTGACAGAAAAATTAAAAACTGAGACAAATCTGACAGTTAAAAATGCATTAATGTGCGAAAAACAGATCCATAAACTGAAATATAGGGCGCTTTACAACATTTTAAAAGAGAAGAAGGATAATCTAGTTACTATATCGTTTGACCCACTGAAAAACAATTCATTTTCTAATGTATGGGGGGAACAAGAGGACTCCAAGTGCTCTGATGAAATATCTATTGTGTTTATGACTTTTTGATAACAAAATTGGATTTGTCTGACGCCACAACTCTGCGATGTGTAGCGGATGGATGCGGAGGACAAAACAAAAACAGTGTATTTATGAGGATGCTAACATATTGATTTCACAATAAAACACCCACTACTTTAAAAAGAGCGGAAGTTAGTTTTATTCCCTATTGTAGGACATTCTTTTCTACCAGCAGGTGTTTGCAGAAATAGAAAAGAAAATTAGCAAAACCGAAGTTATAGTAAAACCAGATGAATTCTTTGATATTATAAAACAGCATGCATCTGTAACAAATTTAGGAACAGACTGTCCTTTATATAACTGGAAAGATGCACTGCATAAGGTTGTCAAACCCCCTGCTCAGTGGCATTTCAAGTTCCTCCCTACTAAAAGATTCATTCTAACAAAGTCCAAAAAGAATGAAGTTCTAATTCAAGGAGAAGAAGCATACCGAACCGAAATAGGAATACCAAAAAGTTTGATGAGGCGTGGACAAAAAATTGGAAAAGTACACTTGGCAGAGATACCGCCAGGCAAAAGGGTAAAAGAAGAGAAGTTAAAAGATATAGATACCATTCTAACTAAACACTATGGACTTAAATGGAGAGATATTGATTTCTTAGAATATTACAAAAATATATTAGCCGACAATATTTTTTGACGCATCAGGTTCCAATTTGCGAAACACCTCAGAAAATAGCACAACCTAGTATTTACGAAAGTCATGTTTTCATTAAAATGTATTTTGTAGCTTTTTATTTCTATAATAAACATTATTCTTGCAAAGTACAGATGTGTAAATTTCATAGTTTGTTTCAAACCCGGCCAGATCCATATTTTTGTTGCAAAATCGACCGCATACAAACTTAGAACCCCCATAGCAAATTTACTGTCTCCACAGGATTTGCAAATATTTGCCTAACGTTAAGTATTATGATAGGTAGTACACTTCCACAATTAAAAAATATATATCTATCCTTTGTTAAGACTAGCAATATTTTTTTTAAATTATGTAAATTTGCTTAAAATGGATGTAGCTGGTACTGCAAGTATAGGCCTCAAATATTGACCATCCAAGGTTCATATTCGGTTCGACTAACTGCAAAATATAATCGAACGTTTCTGGTGACATCCTAAAATATTGGAGAAATTTATCAAGAGTTTCTCTTAGTCTGGCATAAAGCCGACGGAATTGGCGATTTGTCATGCGGTCCCAATTCATAGGATGAATTGACCATCGTCGCCTACGCCAAATCCTGTCATGATATTGATATTTGATTGTTTTCGGTCAATAAAAGCAATCCACCCTTCTTGGAGAGCATATTTTGTACTGACATAGCAGCACGCTGGGCACCAGAGGGGCACCTCCACATTCTGGTGAGCGCACGCTTTTCTCACCTCTATCTGCGGCTTACCTCTTAGCTCACCGCCTCACTATGGCCGAAGCGTTAGAAATATAAAATGTGAAATTCGGAATAGTTTTAAGTTTTAAACACTACCCAAATTCTAACATCTTAAACGATCATTCGAATAAAATACGTATTTATTTCTATTGCCTTGTTTTCATTTTTTAACAAACCTAGTACATTTTTGTTGTTCTAGAATAATAGTGCATTTGGAAAGCATGGACGAGAAGAGAAGTAAAGTCTGGCAGTTTTTCAGTAAAGGAGTGGAAAATAATATGTCTAAGTATGATTTATGTCATTCATCATATTCAATCAAAGGTGGGTCAACAACAAATTTAAAAAAACACTTAATGTCAAAGCATCGTCCAACATATGACAATTTATTTCCAATTCAATCGCTGCCATCTGTAAAAGACTCTAATCGGTCAATACACAATCAAAAATCTATAGTTCCTGCTTCTACGGTTGTACAAGAACAGGACAATATAGGGGCGGGAAGTTCTCAAGCATCTAACCAAGAATCGACAAAAGTTTTAATAAAAAACCTAGGCCTAGTCAAATTGATATAACGACCTTTATAAAAAAAACCCATGAATATGGCTAGGAAGAAAAAAGTGAATTATTTAGTTTTGAAAATGATTACCTTGAACCGAATTATATTATTCCCTCGCGATATGGACTCAGTACTGGTTTGTTAGATGCACAATTTACTTTGGTGAAAGAAAAAGTGAAAATTGAATTGAAAGGTATTTAATTTATATCATTAACAACAGACGGATGGACTTCTCGTGCTACAACCTGCTACCGAACAGTGACACTTCTGGATTGTTTTGAGCCATCATCGATACACTTGGGACTACATAAAAGAGGCACTGATTAATATTACTGGGTGATAAATGATGAAATTTTTGTTTACGTAATAGACAATGCTTCCAACATGAAAGCGTTGCATTGCCCACACTTTAAATTTGATCGTTCGTGCTGGCCTTATGGTAATAGGAGAACTTATCAAAAAAGTAAAATGTATCGTAGAACATTTTCATCGAAGACCTGTTGGCACAAAAAAATTAATTGCAAATCAAAAGCAACTAAGAGCGGAACAAAAACCACTAAAACTTATAATGGATGTCATAACTCGGTGGAACAGCACGTTAGACATACTTAAGAGAGCTGCAAATTAACAAGAGCCTTTAGAAGCTTCCATTGTGTTCTTACACAATCCGGTGCAAACCCTTTCAGAAAACGAATGGCAGGTTCTTCCAGAAATTGTAAGAATACCATTGAAACAGCTCACAGAAGAACTGTCTTCAGAGAATGAGGTTACAATTTCAAAAGTTTTGGCGGGATGTACGGCACTTGTAACTACATTAAATAACGTACGTGGTACCTTAACTTGACTTATCCAAAAAAATACTCGATACTTTAATAACCTAATTTAATAACAGGTTTAAAAATAGCTCACGTCATGTAGTTTTATCGAAAGCTGCACTTGTAGATCCAAGGTTCAAAAGACAGGCTTTTATTCATGATTGGTCCTACGATTATGCCAAGAGTTCACTAAAATCCGAATTGGAGACTTTGTTAAAAACATCTTCCATCGATAATCAACAAGACGTATCGGATACGCCCCGAGTTGAGGAGATTCCTGGCTCAATTTGGAAGGTGTTTGATACGAAAACATCTAATGCTCAAATATCGTCAACAGCTACCAGCATCATTACCGAGAGGCAGTATATCAAAGAAAAGGTAATCTACAGAAAGGAAAACCCATTAAAATGGTGGCACACCCGAAGTCTTTTGTATCCAGACGTTTCTAAGTTGGCAAGAAAATATTTATGCGTTATGGTTATATCACTACCATCAGAAAGAATATCATAAAATCAAGCTTGAAAAAAATTTGGTGAAAACCGGAAAACTAAAAAATATACAATTTCAAATCGGCCGCTCGGTAAAGATACGTTAGGGAAATATGTTTCTACGGGGTCGATCGTAGAAGTAACATGTGCGCATCTTCTGGTAAAAACAAATTTTTTGTAGAGTTTAATAAACTAACCAGTGACATGTGATATGGGCACATTTTTCTAAACCCCGTTGAAATACGATTCAGGTCTCGACGGTTAATAATTAATAATCAAAATGTTTTGTCTGAACAAGCGACTCTTTTCTGCAATTTTGAAACCTATAATTCTCAAAAAACCGAATTTGGGAGCTTAACAGTACCCGCTAAAAATTGCATAGTTTTCATTATAACATTAGAACAAATGTTTTTGGAAAATTTTTCAATTTGGTCTTGCTAGGAAAACAATTAGAGGGCCAATTTTCGAAAATATCTTTTAGTCATCCATGTAAAGATTTTCTATTTAACTATTTTCTTGCACTTTACACAAGAGTTCGTATATATTTTAGTTTAAAATTTGCTAATTGTGACATTAAAAATTGCAGGGTTAATAAAAAAAACATAAAGCTAAATATTTTAAAAAATTTATGAAAGTTTAGTTTCTCAAGTATTGTAAATATATAATATATATATATATATATATATATATATATATATATATTTAGGTATTAATTTTAAGTAAATCTTAATTAATAATGGATTTTATTTTGGGTACGAGTTAGTGTAAAAATATTGTGACAATTAAACTACTTTTGGATAAAATCTCGTTTTCATTAAAATAATTAAATATTAGTAAGGTGCAGTGGGGTAAGTGCGTATATGGTGCAAGTGCGTTAAGCAGAAATATTTACTAAAATACTAACAAAATTGTGGTTTGGTACTTGAAGAAACCTACAACAGGCTACATTACGAGTTTATAACATAGATGGCGCAGCAGAACATAAACCTAGCATGCTTTAAAACAACTGGGAAAAACGATCCGTTAAGTCTGATCAACATCCAAGTGTGTACCTGTTCAACTTTTGAGTATTTTTTGGTGTTATATTGTGTGTTGGAATATAAGTATTGGTAAGTAGGGAAAATTATAGTTTAAGAAATAATCACTTTTATTTGTAAACAACCATAAAAACTACTAATCTGCTCTTGTCCCTTAAAGAAAATTTCTTCAAGTCAGTTAAGAATTCACATGTGTAGAAGTTTGGAATCCAGCTCAAGAAACCTGCATTCAGAAACTTGCCACAGTCGAGAAATCAGCAGTCTAGTACAAGCTATGGAAATAAGGGTCAGGCCTTTACACGGCAAGTTTGTTCGAACCTTTTACACTGGAAGCGCCAGACCTTCAAGAACAAGAAAAAGGAGGAGGGGGAGGAGCAAGGGAGCAGTTCAGTGGAGGAGGAGGACCATTGGGTTCCCAAATAGATATTGAGGTAGGTTTGGCTGGTAGACTGTAAAGATTTATTAGTAACTGGTGTTCATTAACTTCTAAATAAATAATTGTCAATTGGATTAGAGGCGTTAAGATTCAATTTAATAACATTCCTTGACAAAAACATTTCCCAAAATTTAAAGTAGACAAGAAAGGCAAGATTGACATGCATAGCAAAATAAACGAACTATTACGTAAAGGAGTTATCTCGCAATGTAAACATGGGAAAAATGAATTTTTATCAAGTTTATATTTTGGTCAAGAAAAGTGACATGACGGTTGAAGGCGATTTATTCTTAATCTAAAGCAATTAAATAAATTTATAACTCCTCCACATTTTAAGTTGGAGGATTACAGAAGTGTAAAAAATTTATTATTCGAAAATTTTTATATGCCAAAGACTGATTTAAAAGATGGGTATTATTTGATAAATATAGATATTAGTTCAAGAAAAATTTTAAGGTTTGAATATAACAAAACTCTTTATGAACTTAATTGCACGCAAATGGGACTATGCACAGCGCCTTTATATTTTTACAAAAAAAATTAAACCAGTAATTACAAAATTAAGATCTGAAGGAATTATAATTGTAATTTATTTGGATGACTTATTAGTCATTGCTGAAGATAAGGTAAAATGTCAAGAAAAAGTTGCTAGAGTTTTAAGAATGTTAACTTTTTTAAAGTTTATAAGGCTAGACTAGTAGTTCGAGGATGTCAGTAAGAAAAGGGGATAGATTTCCAAGAAATTTTCAGTCCTGTTATCAATATAAGCTTTCTACGAATACTACTTGCATTATCAGTTCAACGGGACTATGTAATTAAGAAATTTGACATAAAAACTGCATTTTATATGGATTTTTAAATGAAGCAATATTTATGGAGATACCTCAAGGATATGAAAAAGAAAATAACAAGATATGCAGACTGAAAAAATCATTATATGGTCTTAAACAAGTACCACTTACGTGGAATGAACATTTTTGCTCATTATTAAAAGAACATAGCTTTAATGTAACCAATTTTGATCAAAGTTTAGATCAAGAAATGAGAATGACATGAAGACACAAAAAAACAGTTTTCCATATAGAGAAGCAGTTGGCAGTCTACTTTACATATCAAACAAAACCCGACCTGGTACAGCTTATGCACTTATTTTTTGTAGCAGAAAGGTAGAAAATCCCACAGAAAATGATGTGAACAACATAAAAGGAATCATGAGATACTTAAAGAATACAAAAGAGGATGGAATTGATTATGTTTGATTGATAATGCAAGAATAAGTTGGAGATAGCAGCATACAGTGATTCAGACTTTGATGGTGACAAAACAACCCGCAAAAATACCACAGGATATGTAGTGTACTATTGAGATGGACCAGTGAGCTGGTGTTCAAGGAAACAACCAGTAGTAAGCACTCTCGCACTGAAACCGAGTTTATTGCAGCAGCTGAATGTGTAAAAGAACTATCGTATTTGAAAGTAATGATTGAACATTCAACTAATATTAAAATGACGGTAAAACATTGACAATTAAAGCGCCATTGCTATTACAAAAAAACGGAGAATTTAACAAACGTAGAAAACACATAGATGTAAGATATCATTTTATTCATGGAAAGATCAAAGAAAATTTAATTAAAGTGGATTATTTATGTACAGAAAATACGATAGGAGATATTTTTACCAAGCCTTTGTGTAAAAGTAAGTTTTTAAAACATAAAAATGAACTGCTTATATAAAGTTTATAGTTTGTTTTATATAGAAATTAGTTTTTTTTTAATTTATTGGTAACTGTGTTATGTTTTTGGAATACCTGTAATAACTATAAAACATATTAATTTATAATTATTAGGACAAAGGTCAGAAAAAGATGAGCGAGTGATAGGGGGTCCTAACAAGTTCTTTTTATGTTTGTGATTTTTAAAACTCAAAGCTTAATATGTTTATTAATTCTTTCACTTTCAATTATGAGTTTATTAATTAAAGGAATCTTTAGTGCAAGCGCTGATGGTTCTATTTATGCCCTATGTTCCACGCTTCAGAAGATTTACCATAAAATAAAAATAACATCTCAACACTCCCGAAAGGATGTTGTAGAAAAGGCATGGGCTGAAGTGGCAAAAAAAACAAGCAAAGAAAGTATTTTATAATATTATATTTATTTATTTTGATTTATATTATTATTATCAATAATTATTACGGCAAGCAGTAATTCCATTGCCATGTTACTGCTACTTCAGGTCTTATAAGGAATAAGTCAAATTTAATGGGTGTGAGGGATTCTATCTCCCAAAGATCTAAACGAAAAATAGTAAAATGTCTAGGATTCGATTTTTTAAATATTTCGAATGGTAAAAACCGCATTATTCCTCTTCATTTATAAGGTACAGGGTGGAATTAGAAGACTGCCAATTTTAAAAATACCTTACAACTTGTTAAAAGTTACAGATAAAAAAAAATATTCTGTATTAAAATAAATTCATATTTGAAATCGGACGTTTCGTTTCTTAGATATATCATGAACTTATTTTTTACTACGCACCTGTATTTTTATTCCTTAAATTAAAGCTTTTGATATCGAAAAACTATTGGTAGTCACATTCGGTGATTAAACAGTACAATTAAAATTTGTCTTGTTCTTATTTAAAGAAAATACTGAGTGACGGGCCTTCAAAATCGAAACGTCGGATTTCAAATATGATTAAACGTACAACTTTTATAGCAAAAATTTTTATATGTCAGACTAATGTAGATAAGCATAATCATAATTTCACGTACATTCCCATTGTATTATCTTCCAGCCTATCATAAATTAAGACCTTCTTACACATTCGAGCCACATGCGCAGCCTCTGAAAAAGTGAAAACGGCAGTTTTCGGACCTTGATATCTTAAATGAAATGAAATTTTACAATATCCTAATATATAAAAAATATATTTACAAATGAAACTGTTCTCTGTATTGCATTTTGCAGAATTTAAAATATTTATAATTAATATTAAGTAGCAACAAAGAATTACTAATGCAAATAACAATAATAAGAAGATAAAAACAATTTCAGATATTAAACTTTGCAATGGTCTGATTGTTGATTATGTTGATCGATATAATATTGAAAACAGGTCCGAGGTTAAATTTATTAATTCGCAATGTAATAAAGAATTAATGGAAAAGAATCTGAAGATAAAGGTGTAGAAATAAATATCGCAAATAAAGGAATGTGGAAAACTCTTTCATGTTATTTCTGCACAAAACATTTTATAAACGGGGTAAGACATTTTGAAAAATGTTATGGTAAACAAGTAACTATTATGAGTCTTTTAGCCAAAGAAAAACTCAAAATCTAGAAACAAAAGTTTTCCTGCGGTTATTAGCAGGAGATCCTAACCACAACTGTGACGTCCTAATGGCGAAAAGACGGGAAATAATATTGGAGCGAAGGCCAACAGAATCTGAAGTAAACGACTTGCTATATTCTGATTATGGTCCAATGTCTTCATGGTTAGGATTTATGGTCAAAAAACATTTATAACCATGGCAAAAATTCTCCTCAAAAGGGCAACATAAATTCTGATTGTGATTATCTTGTAATGAGTTTAGGCGCAATGGTATTTGAGAAGTATGACACAACCCAATTGGAATGAAATCGTCAATCAATGAGGCAACTTGGTAAGTTAAAAAAAGTAATTTTATTATGATTGCAGTACTCAGAGTCTCAAGACGAGTATGCCATGAGATTCATAAATTAAAAACATGAATGAAATCCTTACGTTTTTATAAAAAAAAATCTTTATTTTCGACAAGTAGAAATAACAAGGCGCTAATTACATTGAAAAACAGTTTCTGTCAAATTTTTTATATGTGATGGAGTATGGTCCCTTTAACTTATTTTTGCAAAGAGAACTGGGGGGACGTTAAGATAGGTCGGGCAGTTTTTCAGCCATTACGGAACAAAAGGACAATTTTGGGATACTGAAAAAAGATACAGATATTAATGAGTTGATTTACTGTTAGCACGCTGAATAAAATATTAATTTCTAACTAATAAAATTAGATTTGTTGACTGTCTAGGTAAAAATTATTATACACGTTATGAGTCCATATATATATAGCGTTGATATTTTGCCGACTTATTTTTGGCCTTGTGTCTCAAATTAATTAATGGATTTATTGATTTGTATTTAATAGACACAAGACTGAATTTAAAATATTCGTAAATAAGCTAAAACAAAAGCAGAATTTAATATAGTGTGTGAATCAAGTGATGCCGGTAACTGAGGGGAAAGATTGCTCTCATGAAAATTACAAAAAACTGTACAATAACAGGAGCCCGCGAATCATAGGTTTTTCGCGATATAAATTGTAGAAAATATATATATTTTTTTAAAATGAATATCAGCATAGCCGTTAACTAAATTTTAAGAATGTCCGACGCCACTGACTTTTTTTAAACTCGCTTATCTCCACTAGAATCTTCGCTCAATTGGTGATAAAAAAATTATCATTTATATTGTTTACGGAAAAAGGTGGCTATTGTCCAGATAATAGCACCTTGATGTTTTTAGTGTAGGAAACGATAATTTATTATCGCCCTACAACAAAGTCAAATGGCGATCGCGATTTCGCACTTCTTAGAGCAAATCAGGCCGCCTTAAACTAGCAAGCCCTATATAGGGCAAAGGTACAAAATGGAATCACAGAAACAGCTACTCCACTGGCTAATACTACGACTGGCATTAGTTTATACTGTTGACTCCTGACCTTCATTGGGAGCAATAATGTTAATATATTTGTAGACCATGTATACCAACTGTAGAAAAGGAATACCATGATGTGTTCGGCATTGCAGCAGACACAATAATCCATTCTAGTCAAATGGCGATTGCTATTTCTCTCTTCTTAGGTCTCGTCAGTCCGTGTAGGGCAAAGGCAAAAAATAGAATTGCAGAATTAACTATTCCGTTGGCTAATACTACGACCGGTATAGAATTATACAGTGGACTCCTGGCGTTCGTTGGGAGTAATAACGTAAATATATATTTCTTCCATGTACCCCAACATTCGTAGTGTAGTTGTTTCTGTAAATCCATTTCGTGCCTTTGCCCTACATGAAGCTTGTCTGTTGCGATGCAGAACATGTTCTAAACAGGGATCATAGTATCCTTGTTATAACGTTGGTGACATGGAATAAAAATATATTAACATAATTGGAAGAGTATTTTTTTATTACGAATTGGCTTCGAACGGAGACGAAAAATTATTAAAAATAGTCAGTGGAATTTTTTAAATATTAAATAAATATTATGCTGATATCTCCGCCAGTGTTTATACATATACTTAAAAAATAATAAATGAATCAAAGCATGCCCCCTTATGCCTAATTATCATCTATAAAATTTTATTTTTATATTTTGAAACGTTTAAAAGAAATACATTTTTTATCAATTCCAGTTTAGCCGGAAATAACCAAAATGTTCGAATTTTAAACGGAAAGCCCTGTATATTTAGGGTTATTTAAATGCAGGGCAACATTTTGTAGTGCAAACCACCCTCACTTGTCATTTTTTGATATTTGACAGAAAGAAAAGCAAATTCTAATTATCGCTAAAAGTTAAGAAAAAAAATTGGTAAATTTCTTTACCCGGAACTTCCCTTGTTATAAATTATTACTTTTATTGGGAAGAGTGAAGTGTGATCTAAGTTAGTTCAGCACATAGTCTCAGTATATACGTGTTACATATACTGTCTCTTCATTTTTATTGGGCGCCATTTTGTTCCATCATATTGGATTCCTGCCAATATGTTTACCATTTCCTTTCTACCTGTACCACACTTGATTTTGGGCATAATTTAAAATAAATTCAATAAGTATCCCATATTCACATTTAATTTTTCTGCAAAATTTAAAGTCAATTGAACAAGATTTTTTTTACGTTAATTTTTAAAAATTTTATTTGGCCGTCATTTTGTTTCGTCATCTTAAATTGAAATTCATATTATGAGTCTTTCCTACTCCGTTGGTCCGCAGATATCCCAGATATTAAGTTTCTGAATGGTTTTCATTAACGATCTTCTTGTTGTTATGTTTGGGGTTAGGATTCAGTAAAAACAAACAAAGGCCTTTTCTAAATTGCCGACGTTTCGCTAATTTACTGTTGCACCCTCAGGACACATAAATTTTATATCCAGCATGCAACCCATATTAGTCTTTACCTACTCCATTGGTCCGCAGATATTTCCTAACCCTAAATAATACACCACTCTAACATAAAAACACGAAAATCGTTAAAGAAAACCATTTAGAAATCTAATATCTGCGAATCAACGGAGTAGGTAAAGAGTGATAATATAGGTATCATGCAGGATATAAAATGTATGTGTTCTGAGGTTGCAACAATAAAGTTGCGAAACGTCGACAATAAAAAAAACTTTTGTTTTTTTTACTGGATCCTAAACCTAAACAATACACCACTCTAACATAAAAACAAGAGGATGGTTAACTAAAACCATTTAGAAACCTAATATCTGGAAAATATCTGCGGACCCACGTAGTAGGTAAAGATTCATATGGGTTTCATGCTGGATATATATATATATATATATATATATATATATATATATATATATATATACAAGGTGTTTCAAAAAGGTCTGCCAAAATTTCTAGGACATATAGTACATCAAAAAATAAGTGTAGTTTACTCTATAAACCTATGTCCGAAAATGCACCCCTAGGGAGTTACAGCCCCTCGAAGATGACACGCGAAAATAGTTTTTTGGCATTTTCTTTAAAACTATTAAAGAGAAGTTAATGAAATGTTGCATAGGGGCCTACTTTTTAATGAGAAATGTAACCAATTTGTCAGATTTGTCATATTTATTCAGGGGCGTAACTTACGAGGGGGCTGAAATGCCCTAATGACCATATTTTTTTTGTGGGTTGTATTTTCTAAAAATACATCAAAAATATCAAATTCTGATTAATTTTACATAAAAGGGTACTCTTGTTAAAATGTTTTAAAGTCGATAGTTTTCGAGTAATTTACAGTTAAATGTTGAAGTGTTTTCCCAAGCTTTTCAAATTGCTTGTACAAGATATCTTAGAAACCCTTTTAAGTAGGCCGTGGTATGATTTAAACAAATGAGCGCATTCTTAGAAAATAAAACTCAAAAAGTATTCCTAGATAAAAGTTTATTGAATAAAATTTTTAAAAAATAAATAACACTAGTGAACTATACCAAAATTATAACAGATGCTCAAAATGTCCTCCGTTTTCTTGAATGCATAAATTTATTCTTCGGTTTAAATTATTTATTAAATTTAAGCTTTGACCATTATTTTGAAGAAGTGTACATTCATGAATTATTTTGTCTCTCAATTCTTCAACCGTGTTAATTTCATTTTCATATACTTTTGCCTTTAAATCTCCCCAAACATTAAAGTCCAGTGTATTCATGTCGAGAGACCTAGCAGGCCAGTGAATTGGAGCATCTGCACCGCGTCCG
>JAUTXW010004795.1:2500-72500 GCA_030620095.1 Kuschelorhynchus macadamiae
TCTGGGAATTAGACCGAGACAAATTGGAGCTGTGAAAGCTTTCGTTCTATGAAAACAATGCTTATATTTTCGACAAACCTTAACAAATTTATAATAGACAAGGTCAATTTTTTAATCCATTTTTTAACTAAATAAACAATTATAAGGTCATGTGACATTTCTTGTTGGTAAGTATTTCTTTGTAAGAAAAAAGAAAATGAAGCATGAAAGATACTGAGTACTTGTCGGAGGCTTTGGAGAGTAAGTGTCAGGTTGATGCAGTCTACACTGATTTCTCCAAGGCCTTTGACAAGGTGGATCATGTGATCTTGCTGGCTAAGCTTTCTGAACTTGGAATTTCTGGAACTCTTTTATCCTGGTTCCATAGCTATCTGACTAACCGAAAACAAATTGTTAAGATATTTAATTTTCAATCTATTTCTATCCTTGTTTCTTCTGGAGTTCCACAGGGGGGCCATCTATCCCCATTATTGTTTAATCTTTTTATTAATGATCTTTCTAAATGTATTACCAACTCAAATTTTCTTCTATATGCAGATGATTTCAAGCTCTACAAGTCTATTGCATGTTGTGAGGATTGTATTGGCATGCAACAGGATTTGAATCGTTTTGGAGAATAGTGTTTAGTTAACAAACTTACTTTAAACATAAAAAAATGTACTGTAATGCATTTTTATCGAATTAAAGATCCTATTATATTTGACTATTCAGTAAACTCTAATATTTTATGTGCTGCTGACTCTGTGAGAGATCTTGGGGTGACTTTCGACCAAAAAATGAACTTTAATTTACATATTGAGAATGTTTGCAATAAAGGGTTGAAGTTACTTGGCTTTATCTCTCGATCACTAAAAGAATTCAATAATATATATTGTTTTAAAACTTTATACTGTTCCATGGTTAGATCCATCTTAGAATATGCAAGTCCAATATGGAATCCTTTTTATGGCAAATATATTGGGATGCTTGAAAAAGTCCAACATAAATTTTTAAGGATAATAAATTATAAATTGAATAGACCTATTGAACATTTAGATTATATTTTTTTAGAAAACATTTTAAATATTAGTTCTCTTGAACAGAGAAGATTTTTGTTTGATCTCAACATGTGATATACAATATTATGAATAATAAAATTGATTGTCCAGAACTCTTGGGGTGCATATATATTCAGGTCCCTCAAAGAAACACAAGACACTCGGAACTCTTCCATGTTAAATATCATAGAACAAACTATGGACAGTCATCGCCCATTACTAGGATGTCAAGGGCAATAAATACCTTAGATCCTGATATTTTCTATTTAACATTTTCTCAATTTAAAAAAGAAACATGTCGAGGTCTCACCACTCAGTGATAATATGTGTGATGTAAGCCGCCACTACAAAATTAAATATATATTTATATGTGTTGTTAGTATTAATTGACGAATTTAACATAGCTTTAAAAAAAAAATAAAAATAACTTAGATTAATTAATTTAATGTTGCAAGCCAAATTTTCTATTTTGTATACATTTTAACTAATTTTATTAGAAGTAAGTCATTTGAAGTATAAATTGTTAAGCTGTAAATGGCATGTCCGTTAATTAAATAAATAAATAAATAAATAAATAAATAAAAATAAAATGTAACAAGCACTGTAATGATTTAATCAATAGTATCAATTGAAGAAGTTTATAAAAAATATTAATAGTGAATATTTTTCCATGATATGTTTAAGACTTAGACCCGATTTTATTGTAATGCAAAATAAAAATGTACAGGTCCATTCAGTAAAGAGATTTAAATTTAGATCAGAATTAACTTAACAGTCATAGGTTTAAGGTGACGTATGCAACAATAGAACAGATAATTTTTCTAAATGTCACATTTACAATATATGATATGACATAAGCAAAACCTAACAGGCAAAAGTTATTGATCTTATTCTTGCGATTTTCCATTTAAACCTTTTTAGAGAATTTTGGAATCAATAGTCATATTAAATAAAAGTATGTGAGAATTAAAAAAAAATTGGTAAAACACAAAAAAAAATGAAAATACACCAAGAAATACTCCGAAAATAACAGCAAGGGAAAATAGTGAAAAGACTAGAAAATACTTTAAATATAAAGAAAATACTACAAAACAATAGAAAATACTTCAAAAAATAAAGAAAACACAGAAAATAAAAAAATGGTGTACCGATTTTTTGGCAGTGGATTGAGGAAAGGGGAGTGAAAACTCATAACTTTTTTTTATTTTTTTAACCAATAATCACCAAAAAGAGTTGTTTTATTCTCCTTCAGATCATACTTATTTAAAGTTTACCAGTTTGAGAAAGTTTCATGCTTGTGTGATTCTACAAATTACTAAAAATAAAGAGTTTTCACTAACTTTCATTGTCAATAAAAATAAATAACTTATAACTAATTTTTTTTTATATCTAAATGACTTCTAACAATTTTATTTCACATATAGAAGGGGATTGTAAAGACATAACTAAAAATTAAACATTTAATAATATTAAGTGTTTAATTTTAGCAGATTTTCAAACATTTTATTTTAGAAAATTTGATTAGGACTGGACTTCAACAAAATTTCAAGTCTATACTAAAGCAAGGAATTTTTTTAACAAAACCTATATGGTTAGGTGGATCTGTCTCATTAACATTAAGTTAGCCCAGGTTCATCAATAAAACCATCATTAACTTTTTCGCTGTAAAATTGGCAGTAGTGTTATTATGTGTGGGCCTAGACTATTCAGTGCCAACTACAATATTTCTGAATATAAGGTTTATTTATTCCTAATTAATTATAAAAAAGATTGTTGTCAATTTTTTTAGTAAAATGCCCATGATCATCCTCCACCCATTCTTACAAATTTTTACCGCTGTGTGGAGAATGCACTTGACCATTTGAGTATATAATGCTTACTTACAGGATTAATGTTATCAAAACTTAAGACTAAAGCATAAGATACAAAAAACAAAACAGAACTAGTTCACTTCACAAAGAAAAAACATTATGAAACAGTTAATTCTGGTTCTTAAGCTACCAAGCAATAAATCTGTTAACAAGTATTAATTTTGGTAGGTTTAAGTATTATATTTTGTGTGGTTAAAAGTCCCGAGACTTCGTAAAAATATGGGAGCCACTAGAAATTTGTGTAAACGTTAATATTGCATGTCCTACTAACATTATAGAGTTGCAAGAAGACTGTGATACATAACTGCAGAAAAATCAGGAAAGTTTGGCAACACTGCACATAACTTTTTTTTACTGTTGAACATGTATATTATTCAAAAGAACAATATTATTCAAAAGAACGATACCTACTTACTTAATTATAACACATTTCAAGAGCTTTAATGTGGTAACATTGGTCCTATATAATTTACTAATCTCTGATTAACATTTACCTACTAGAAGGATTATTTAACAAGCTATGAGTTTGACTCCTGGTTCCAAAGGAATTCTATACAAAATTATTTTTAATGTTATCTTTTTAGCGAACAAATTGACAGGTAATTGTTATATACAAACACCTAATACTACAAAGGTCTTTGGAATACAATAGAGTGGTAGTCTAGGTTTTTTTAACATCATTTGGAAAATACTGTTTTGAATTACCTTAAGGGGTTCCAATGCTTTTTGTACTTTATTTCTTTATTTTGACAAAATCATCACAATAGAGTTTGCAGAAAGCTCAATTAAAGTTTAGAATGTTTAACGGAATGTCAAATTTGACAGCAGGTTCCTAAATTTCTGTAAGCAGCTTGTTAAATACAAAAGCTTAGTTAAATATTCTAAACAGCAATTAAGTTTTGTGCAACCGGGGATGTGAAATTTTTTCTAAAATTACCAAAAAGAAAGAGAGAGAGAAAAGAAATATTGTCTTAGAACATGCATACTTATTCACATAAGAAATAAAGCTTTACTAATTTTAAATCTATTTATTTTAAATTATAAAACTTTGGAGTACTTTAGTCTTCAAAGTTTTAAGAAACAATTTTTGTTGCCTGATTCCATCCTGAAGAACCACAAATAACTAATTGTCCCATAATATGTTAAATAAATAAATTGATTAATTAAATATTATTTGACAAAAAGCACTAAAACAAGCTTATACAATTAAAAATCATAAAACAATTCCAATTTAATTTAAAACTAAACATAATGCTCACCTAACCTATAAAAACAAAAAAGTTAAGAATAGTGAAAAAAAAGTTTACTTTTTAATGGGTCTTGTAAACAATTAAACCCACGGAATTTGATAATTTTTGAATATAAATTAGAAAGTTTACCTTCATTTAACTGTTTTAAGAAAATAAAAGAAATGGATGAACCACTTTTTCTAATAAAAAAACCAAAAAGAAATTCCATATTTCCACTTCATTCCAATGCGCCATATTCCTTAATATGACAATTTGAAGAAAGGTTATCTTACATTGTTGCCAAACTTACATTATTGTATGGAGCTTAAATTTTTCATGTTTGTCTCCCGACAGTAACGGATTTGGCCCCCCTGTGCCGATATCAAATGTTAGACTTCCGCCAGTGATGCACTTCGCTGTCGTTCGGCTTTTATATTAGGTCTTTAATGATAATGCCTACGGCGCCTAACCTGGTGCTAACCCGGTACCAATCTACCTAGTGCGGCCAACACTAATCAACAGGGGGATGCATCACTGGCGTAAGTCTAACATTCGACGTCGGCCCCCTGGGGATGTTAGACTTTCGCCAGTGGTGCTCTGCGCTGTTGTTCATCTTTTAGGGCATTAACGATGATGCCTACGGCGCCTAACCTAGTGCTAACCTGGTACCAATCCACCTAGTGCCTTCGCCCTCCTGCTGGTACCAATCCACAACCCACACATGCATTTTGTTTTTTTTTATATAATTTATATAGGTCATATATAAAATAAACTTGGCAACGTAGCATCCCTAGCACACTGGATTTCCATCCAACAGGCGACAGTCCCGCTCTCTCTTTATTTAGCTGTTGTAATTATGTTGAAAAACGTTTAATAATGTCTAATATAATAATTACTTCTAACTTTTAGTTACAAATAATCATTTTTGTGTTATAGAGCATTATTATATAATCAATCTTTTACGTAGTTCATAAATTAAGTTTGTGAAAAATATGTTTTTAGCGATACCCCAAAAACAAGTTCAGTGCAACCTTCCGAAACCTTAGTTTTTTTGGATTTAATTTGAAAAAGTGGTTCATCCATAAATTTTTGTGTATAGGAAGTATTAAAAAAGGTAATCTTTCAAATGTATATTTTAAATTTGTCAAATTCCGTGGGTAAAATTGTTTACAAAAGCCCTTTTTAATATTTCGGTTAACTATAAGTCAGTAAGTAGGTACTTGTGGACTCGTACTTATACACTGCTTAAGCATTTGTTGAAAAGCTTTGGACTAATAATTTTAACAAAACTCTTTGTTCTTCTGTAGAGGAATAAATTAAGTAAGTATACATTAATTGTATATTAAAAAAAAAAGTGAAAATGGACCTTTTCAAGTAAATGAACAAAGAATATCTAAGCTTTTAAACACGATTATGAAAATTTGGCTTGGGTTTAAATACCAGTTCTAATAACAATATTAATAAGTAATGTTAAAGATCTACTTACTGCCTGTGCCCACTTTGGGAAATACCATATTGAGCTTACTAAACGCTGTGTGTGAAGTACCCCATCGACAACTTTTCTTTCAACTACATCAGTACCAATTACAGCAGGGTTGTGAGGGTTAGGGTATTTTCTCCAAGCTGCTGTTGCAACTGTCTCCCAAGGATGGCTAAAGAATATAATTAGTGTTAAGCAAATCAATACCTGTACAGACATAAAAAAATAACTTACTTAAACGTGTGTTCGCAAGTCCAAATTTTCATTCTTGTTACTTAGTTACACTTAAAACTATAAATTTTACTTAACACTGGACGTCGGCCCTACACGTTACACAAGACGTCTACCCACACAGACAAAGTGAAAATGATAGAGAGCAAAAACCAGTTTTGTTTGAGTGAACTTGGATGAATAATCTAAATTACGACATGTGACTGACAGTGACGCAAAAGAGAAATAAATTCCCTGACGTCATGAAAAATGCACACCTCCCAGCATCTATTTAAAAAAATATACTACCCAGAAATTCCAGACGTGTGTTTCTATAAACACGGATGTGAGCTTATTTTTCCCAATAGCGGCTAAATCTCAAACCCATCCGTGACTTTATTGTGGAATATAAACAAAGTTCATTATGCTTTTAGTGAGAGGTCTACTAACTCAGTCGTAGGATACGCCATAGCCCTGGTTAGGCCTTTTTTTGCAGGTAAAAAGTCACAGATTAGTTTGATATTTAACCGCCTCGCTATTTTCCCAATCACTTCCCACCACCATCCATAGGGCATTTTACTCAAGGCCCATTACCTCTAAGGTTACCTCGATGATTATAACGGGCGAGGGGGACGCGCGGGTGAGGCGGAGGTCGTGACGTCGACTGGCGACCCGATCTGACAAGGCGGACAGTTTATTGCTTATTCAACTTGACGTTTTCGATGCGATAGTTGTCAGTTGTATTTTTCAGAGTATTTTTTACTTCCTCAAGTTTAAGACATTTTAGTGTTCTTAAGACAAAGGTTATTTACAAGTATGAAATATTTAAATGAACTGGTAAAGGTAAAAAAAGAAGTTATTCTGAGGTGGACTCCCACGAAAAGCTGTATAAAAAATGGAAAAAATATTCCGTGCTGATTTATTTCCTATTATTAAAATAGGTGCTTGAATAGTTAAATAATTATGTTTACTGAAAATAATGTACCTATAGTTAATAACATATGAAAAATACCTATAATATACGTAAGGTATCCCCATTAGTGTGTTCTCTATTTGTCATGCTAAAACTTTTTACAAGAATATTTTTTTGAGACTTTAAAAATACATCATATTTTTTCAAATACGATGCGAACTTTTTGAAATGCACCCAGCGAAAAAACTTGGTTAGAATTTGAACCAACACCCCTAAACATAAGTTTAAAGTTATATCTGGAAGGCTGCATTTTATTGTAAGAAAAAAAGTTTCAGTTTTGAACATAAAAAGATTAATATATGTAATTAAATGCACACAGAAGAGATATGGACAATGCCGTGGTAAAGCAAGCCGGTCGCCGAGTGACTTAGATCCCTCACACCGAGTTGGGATAGGGCAAGATCGCTCGAGGCAACCTATAGAGTTAATGGGCTTTGCATTTTACTGCCATACGATTTTTTTGTTTGCATACTTATACGTCAACTTCTGTCCTGCGCTTACATTTGGTGACACGCACAGAACCACTTGATTTTAGATTCTGATAAAGTTGTCTTACTTCCGAGAACTCCGTCCATTACTCTCGAAAGTCCTTCTGGATATGTACAGAGTGCACTGTGCAGAGAAGCATAAATTCGAAAATTGTAAGAATCTTCGCACACGCTTTCGTTAATCTTTTGACTCCGAAACGACACAAAATACTACAGTGACTTTATACGAGAACTGTATAAAATACCTTCCACTAGCGACCTCTTTGTGGAAATCGTTATACGGGGTATACGAGAAAACAACTAAAAACGTAAAGAAGTTAATTGTGTACCGCTTTACCGACGAAGCCTTCGCGCTGTTCGGGTTCGGAGTCTAACCTGATACCGTTTACCGGTCCCTCAACCAACATAATAAAAATAATTTGAGTTTTAGCTTGCTTAAAAGTAATTTTATGATGGAGTTCATAGAATCCCATGGTTTTATCAATATTCAAGATTTCTATAGGTACTTAACCCATAAATTCTTTTTTTTTTAATCTAACTTTATGAGCTTCTAGACAAATGCAACCTTAAACCGTTCTTTCCTTGGAAATTCTATAAAACCTAATATGTTTTACCGAAACATTTAGGTTTTATTTTATATTTATGCGGTTACTAGAGAATTCATATTTATTCTCATATGTATATCAAGTCTTAAGATATATGTCTTGTAAACGAACTTTTATCAATTATTGGTTTTAAGATATTTTTATAAAAATACATCTTAAGAAATAACCACCTTATAATTCCACTCCATACATTTATTGATGCTATGGTTGTAAGACGTCCAAATAAATATTTCATTTAGAAAATAAACACCTTGTAAACACACCCTCATAAATATGATTGCCGAATACGAATTATCAGAATAAATCGACGAGAATGTGACTTCATACTCGTGCATTGTTCCCTACTCCGCCAAATTACATGTCCGCTGACTGCTGGGATAATAGTTTTCTGTTTTTTCTGTTTGGTTTTTTTGGCATATATTATAAAATATATTGTATTATTTGTATATAATACATTCAAAAAAATAATAGTTTTTTGTTTCGAGTATATTTTATGATAAAAAAATAAAAATGCTTTGCAAAACACAATTATTTAATTTCATCAGTGCAAAAAAAATAGGTACATTCAATGAGAAACGGCAGTATTTCACTTTATTGTAAACTTTTGTACAATCAAGTACATTTTATTGCTTCTGCTCAGTACGTTTCAGAAACTCAGCGTGGCAACACTGGACAAATGGGTCTGACAGTCTGACATTATAACATTTACAACGTTGATGTGTTTAATCAAACATCAAAAAGTTTATTCTTGTTTATTTATTTTTATAGATGAAGTTTTTTAAAAGTTTTCTTATTGCTGTCTAAAAAGAGAATGTTAATTTCCTTAAGGACCGATCATAAAGAGCATTTACAGTTGCTAACGGTACAATCTGAACAAGGTAAAGTCAAATTATTTCATACATACGTTTATAAGTTTTCTAAACTAGGGTATCTTGCAGTTATTACAGATTTTTGCAAACTAGCATCTGATTTTCTACAAAATGGGCCCAACACTAAATTATACAGTACTGCTGCCTCCAGGTTAGGTGTCACAATTGAAAATATACTAAACAGCATTTATGGAATTTTAAATTTACTTTTACTGGCATCTCAACATCAGGTAAGCATAGAAAGTATCTTTAAATCAGCACTTGCACTTAATAATCAAGTATCAAGGAAATGTAATTGGGTTGCATCTATTTCAGAGGACAGTCCTCTATTTTTAATGCCTGTCCTCTAACCTATCCTAAGTTGTAGTATGTTGTAAATATCTTCTAAAATATCTAACTATTTCTTTTGGTGGCTGGGTGTCAGAATGGCTTGGTTGGATTCTGATGTTTTGCAGGGATTAGTCTTAGGTCCTATTTTGTTTTTGTTGTATGTTAATTACTTTGCAGGCATCAACATAAGAGGCCAGTTCACCCTTTTTGTGGATGACGCTACCATACTTTGACATGAAAATAACATCAACAGACTTAGTGAAATGAGAGAGAGAGTGTTTCTCGGGCCTTTACTTTGATAATCAATTAAAGTTTGAATGTCATTTTAAGTCATTAAAATCAAAACTGGCATCAAAGTGCTACACTTTCAGAATTATATCAAATGAGCTGGTTGGTACCATAAGATCCACATATTTCCCATTAATTGTGTCACACTTATGGTATGGTGTTTGTTTCTGGAGTATTTGTTCTGCTTAACTTTTGCAAAAGAGGGCCATTAAGTAGATGTTTAAAGCAAAAATCTCTGGAATTCATAGAGGGCCATTAAGTAGATGTTTGAAGCAAAAGTTTGGAATTCATAGAGGCCTATTCTTTGGGCATAATATTTTGGCCCTTGACTGTTTATTCATATTCGAAACTGTATGCATGATATTTCAAAAATACAAAAATGTTCAATTGTAAGGCATGATTATAACTTAAGAAATACAAATGTGGTTACCCTTCCTATTCCAACATCAACTAAATTAAGAACTCAATTTTATATGGCATCAAAAACATATTCAACCATCTGCCCCCAAATATCAGGTCGATTATGTTAACTTCAGAAAAGAAATAAATAATTAAAATAAGTTTAAGATAGAATTTAACATTTGTTCTGGTGTGCAGTTTTTGGTGTTTTTTGGTGGTGTTAATTCTGAAAGAATACATGTGTCTAGTATTGATATGTTGCTTGTGGAAAACTCTATGTATCCTTATAATTTTCTAAGCCATTAACTTACAAATTAATTTAATATTTGAGGAAATAAGACACTAACTATATTCAGTTTATCCTCTGAAGAGAACATAAAAAGTGCCATAAAATATGCAAATTTACTGATAAGCAATAATATTGTAAATTTCGATTTATCAGAGTCTTGTACTTTATTATTCCGTTTTGGCGGAGTTTTAGCAATACCCAATATTGGTGTCTATTAGCAGATACAACCTTAAATGTTGGATTTAAAAAAAAAATTTAATTTATTTTTATTAAACTGTGTAAGTGACATATCTAAGGTACTTACATTGTGTTTTCGTTGGGTTTATAGCCATTCTACGCAAAATGAGATTTTTTGAATGTTGTAAAAATAAAGAATTTAGCAACTACTGTTGTGTTGTATGCAACGGTGTATTTCACCCTAGTTGCCTTAATAGGCTCACGGAGGTCGTTAGAATTGGTGGCTATAAAATCTATTGCTCTTTGGTTTGTCAGGAGGCTCAGCAAAGGGTCGATGACGAAAAAAATGGATTTCTGGAGCAAATCAAAAATCTGACAAAAGAAATTAAAGAGAGGGATGTATACATAGAACGGATCAGGCGTAACAGTCAAGTGTTTGAAGATATGGCCACTGACACGTCAACTGAACTTGCATCTCAACTGGAGAAACAGAGACTACACATTTGCCGACTGACTGACGAAATTCAGAATTTTAAATCCGAAGAGAAACGCTCAAAAGATGAGCTTTCGAAACTGACTGAAGCTAAGAACGAATTAAGTGACAGAGTAACTGAACTCACCAAAATTAACGAGGCTATGTTAATTTCTATAAAGTGCCTAGAATTGCAGATTAAGGACTATGAACAGAAAATTGAAATATTTCAGCATGAAGCAACTGCAGCCAAGCACGACGATTTTCTAAATTCAAAAAACAATTCTTATCGTAGAAAGCCTCAAATTTTGATAGTTGGTGATGACATACAGGGATACTTTCATCATTTTAAACATTTCACCAAAAAGGGCTATGATATCAATTGCCAGAAATCCAAGTCTATTCTTGAGGATCAACTTCAGATGTGTCATCTTTTTTCTGAGAGACTTACTAAGGAGGACTGGGTGTTTGTCTTCATGGGAACATCGAATGCTGTTAGTGGAAAAAGAATTGACAAGGAGAGATTGCAAGAGTCTATCGGATCTCTTACTGGAACGAATTTAATTATTATTGGTCCGGCTCTTAGGATTAAACGTCTGGCGCTTACAAAATTAATAACGGACCAAAACAAAGAAATTCACAGGATTATCCAGAATTATGATCACGCCAGGTTTGTTCCATTGCTTATATGCCAGAGACTATTTAAACTGACTTTTGACGAAAAAGAGGGCCTAACTGGATATTTAATCTGCACGTACATGCATAAAATTCCACATGAAGAGGCTCAAATCACACTAGGTTCTTCTGTAAATTCAGAAATTATGAGAGGTAATACTTTTTTAGAGAACACAATGCTTTCTGGATCGGGTTAATGGTTCTAAACATACAATCAATCAGAAACAAGATTAACGAACTGGAACTTTTTCTTAACAATCTTGACTACCCGGATTTACTACTTTTTACCGAGCACTGGCTTAACGATGAAGAACCGATATTCGTCCCCAATTATAGTGTTTTGTCAAGATTTTCTAGGAGGTCTTCTATACATGGAGGTATTTTGATATTGGTTCACAACAGGTTTTTGGATAGGTGTAAATTTATTAATTATTGTCAGCTTGATTATTTAATAGTGGAAAAGGAATTTGAATTTTCTGTGGTCCATTCAGAAAAGTTAAACTTGTTTATTGTTTGCCTCTACAGACCACCCAATTTGGAGGTTGTTAATTTCATTTATAGATTAGAAATAGTTTTGTCTGGGTTGCCTATACATGCACGTATAGTAATTGCCGGAGATTTTAATATAGATTTTTCTGATAAGTGCCACAGAAATTTTAATTTAGTAAATAATTTGTTGGACTCGTTTGGCTTATATATGCATGTAGAGGCACCTACTCGTATTACGGGGCACTCAGCCACTATTCTGGACTATCTATGTTCCAATTTTGATAGAAACCTTATCGATTTTAATGTTAGGAGCGCCGGACTTTCTGACCACGAGGCGGTAATATGCAATATTGAGATTGAAACCAAGGCGCCTAAATCTCAAAAGCGACGTGGCAGACTATTTACAACTCATAATTTTAATAGGTTTTCGCGACTGTGCAACGACTTAAATTGGGGTGATATTCTTAGTTTCGCAGATCCATTAGACAGGTTTCATACAATCATAGTTAAGATATTTAAAACTAGTTTCCCCTTAATATATTTAAAAAACAAAAGAAAAAAGAAGAGATGGTTTACTGCAGGCTTACGAGTATCCGCGAGGAATTTGCATTCTCTGCATACTCTAAGGAAGTATTTTTCAGACAATTTATATTTTGTGACTTATTTTAATAAGTACCGTTTGCTATATAGGAAAGCTATTAAAGCAGCTAAGCAAAATTATTTTTCCAACCGGATCTTACTTGCTAATAATAAGCAAAAGGAGAGTTGGTTAATTATCAATGACTTGATTGGTGGTGGAAGGGAAGTGGATGATAAGAACCACAACCTAAACCCAGATACATTAAACACTTTTTATTGCTCTCTCGCCTCAAACTTATCAAGTCATATTACTCCGCATAATAATGCTTTAAATTATTTAAATTTATCAGTAGATGAAACATTCTATTTTTACCCTACGAATGTGTTTGAAATTAGAGAAGTTTTCGGTACCATAAGGAACAAAAATGCTTCTGGATATGATGATATTTCAGTGAGAGTTTTTGCTGCACTTCCTGGTCATGCATTGCAAATGTTTGCTGAGGCCATTAACGGGTGGTTCCTTACGGGTTGCTTCCCTTCTTGCTTGAAAATGGCAACAATATTTTCCTTGTTTAAGGGAGTAAATTGTGAGGAACCAACTAATCTTAGACCCATTTCCATGTTACCGACAATGTCCAAAATCATAGAAAAGTTGGTGAAAAAGCGGGTCATTGGCTTCTTGGACAGGTATAATATTCTTAGCAGCGTTCAGTTTGGGTTTCAGTCATCTAAAAACACCGGAGATGCGATTTGCGAAAAAGTGCCATAAAATATGCAAATTTACTGATAAGCAATAATATTGTAAATTTCGATTTATCAGAGTCTTGTACTTTATTATTCCGTTTTGGCGGAGTTTTAGCAATACCCAATATTGGTGTCTATTAGCAGATACAACCTTAAATGTTGGATTTAAAAAAAAAAATTTAATTTATTTTTATTAAACTGTGTAAGTGACATATCTAAGGTACTTACATTGTGTTTTCGTTGGGTTTATAGCCATTCTACGCAAAATGAGATTTTTTTGAATGTTGTAAAAATAAAGAATTTAGCAACTACTGTTGTGTTGTATGCAACGGTGTATTTCACCCTAGTTGCCTTAATAGGCTCACGGAGGTCGTTAGAATTGGTGGCTATAAAATCTATTGCTCTTTGGTTTGTCAGGAGGCTCAGCAAAGGGTCGATGACGAAAAAAATGGATTTCTGGAGCAAATCAAAAATCTGACAAAAGAAATTAAAGAGAGGGATGTATACATAGAACGGATCAGGCGTAACAGTCAAGTGTTTGAAGATATGGCCACTGACACGTCAACTGAACTTGCATCTCAACTGGAGAAACAGAAACTACACATTTGCCGACTGACTGACGAAATTCAGAATTTTAAATCCGAAGAGAAACGCTCAAAAGATGAGCTTTCGAAACTGACTGAAGCTAAGAACGAATTAAGTGACAGAGTAACTGAACTCACCAAAATTAACGAGGCTATGTTAATTTCTATAAAGTGCCTAGAATTGCAGATTAAGGACTATGAACAGAAAATTGAAATATTTCAGCATGAAGCAACTGCAGCCAAGCACGACGATTTTCTAAATTCAAAAAACAATTCTTATCGTAGAAAGCCTCAAATTTTGATAGTTGGTGATGACATACAGGGATACTTTCATCATTTTAAACATTTCACCAAAAAGGGCTATGAAATCAATTGCCAGAAATCCAAGTCTATTCTTGAGGATCAACTTCAGATGTGTCATCTTTTTTCTGAGAGACTTACTAAGGAGGACTGGGTGTTTGTCTTCATGGGAACATCGAATGCTGTTAGTGGAAAAAGAATTGACAAGGAGAGATTGCAAGAGTCTATCGGATCTCTTACTGGAACGAATTTAATTATTATTGGTCCGGCTCTTAGGATTAAACGTCTGGCGCTTACAAAATTAATAACGGACCAAAACAAAGAAATTCACAGGATTATCCAGAATTATGATCACGCCAGGTTTGTTCCATTGCTTATATGCCAGAGACTATTTAAACTGACTTTTGACGAAAAAGAGGGCCTAACTGGATATTTAATCTGCACGTACATGCATAAAATTCCACATGAAGAGGCTCAAATCACACTAGGTTCTTCTGTAAATTCAGAAATTATGAGAGGTAATACTTTTTTAGAGAACACAATGCTTTCTGGATCGGGTTAATGGTTCTAAACATACAATCAATCAGAAACAAGATTAACGAACTGGAACTTTTTCTTAACAATCTTGACTACCCGGATTTACTACTTTTTACCGAGCACTGGCTTAACGATGAAGAACCGATATTCGTCCCCAATTATAGTGTTTTGTCAAGATTTTCTAGGAGGTCTTCTATACATGGAGGTATTTTGATATTGGTTCACAACAGGTTTTTGGATAGGTGTAAATTTATTAATTATTGTCAGCTTGATTATTTAATAGTGGAAAAGGAATTTGAATTTTCTGTGGTCCATTCAGAAAAGTTAAACTTGTTTATTGTTTGCCTCTACAGACCACCCAATTTGGAGGTTGTTAATTTCATTTATAGATTAGAAATAGTTTTATCTGGGTTGCCTATACATGCACGTATAGTAATTGCCGGAGATTTTAATATAGATTTTTCTGATAAGTGCCACAGAAATTTTAATTTAGTAAATAATTTGTTGGACTCGTTTGGCTTATATATGCATGTAGAGGCACCTACTCGTATTACGGGGCACTCAGCCACTATTCTGGACTATCTATGTTCCAATTTTGATAGAAACCTTATCGATTTTAATGTTAGGAGCGCCGGACTTTCTGACCACGAGGCGGTAATATGCAATATTGAGATTGAAACCAAGGCGCCTAAATCTCAAAAGCGACGTGGCAGACTATTTACAACTCATAATTTTAATAGGTTTTCGCGACTGTGCAACGACTTAAATTGGGGTGATATTCTTAGTTTCGCAGATCCATTAGACAGGTTTCATACAATCATAGTTAAGATATTTAAAACTAGTTTCCCCTTAATATATTTAAAAAACAAAAGAAAAAAGAAGAGATGGTTTACTGCAGGCTTACGAGTATCCGCGAGGAATTTGCATTCTCTGCATACTCTAAGGAAGTATTTTTCAGACAATTTATATTTTGTGACTTATTTTAATAAGTACCGTTTGCTATATAGGAAAGCTATTAAAGCAGCTAAGCAAAATTATTTTTCCAACCGGATCTTACTTGCTAATAATAAGCAAAAGGAGAGTTGGTTAATTATCAATGACTTGATTGGTGGTGGAAGGGAAGTGGATGATAAGAACCACAACCTAAACCCAGATACATTAAACACTTTTTATTGCTCTCTCGCCTCAAACTTATCAAGTCATATTACTCCGCATAATAATGCTTTAAATTATTTAAATTTATCAGTAGATGAAACATTCTATTTTTACCCTACGAATGTGTTTGAAATTAGAGAAGTTTTCGGTACCATAAGGAACAAAAATGCTTCTGGATATGATGATATTTCAGTGAGAGTTTTTGCTGCACTTCCTGGTCATGCATTGCAAATGTTTGCTGAGGCCATTAACGGGTGGTTCCTTACGGGTTGCTTCCCTTCTTGCTTGAAAATGGCAACAATATTTTCCTTGTTTAAGGGAGTAAATTGTGAGGAACCAACTAATCTTAGACCCATTTCCATGTTACCGACAATGTCCAAAATCATAGAAAAGTTGGTGAAAAAGCGGGTCATTGGCTTCTTGGACAGGTATAATATTCTTAGCAGCGTTCAGTTTGGGTTTCAGTCATCTAAAAACACCGGAGATGCGATTTTTGCATTTCTAGAAGACTTGTACTTGGGGCTGAACGATGGAGAGTGTGCGGCGGCGGTGTTTTGTGATCTATCAAAGGCATTCGACTGTGTGGATCATGGAATACTGCTGCACAAGCTTGAAATCTATGGCTTCAGGGGCATCTCACTGAAATGGTTTCAGTCATACTTATCTGAACGTTATCAAACTGTTCTTGTGAATGGCCAACACTCTAAACCTTTAAGAACCACAGCAGGTGTTCCACAGGGATCGGTGTTGGGACCCTTACTCTTTTTGCTGTATGTCAATGATCTGCCACAGTTGAACATTTTGGGAAGATTCACAGTATTTGCGGATGACACCACCATTCTCTGGCGCCACAAGGATACTGAGATCCTTGAGGAAAACAGACCTAGTTACTATCAAGGAATGGTGTGATGCTAACTACTTGTCTCTTAATATCTCAAAAACAAACATTGTTTCCTTTAAATGTCATATTAATAATATCGTTTTGCAAAATCAAATTGTTGAGGCTCTGCAGGAGAATAAATTTCTTGGTTTATTTATCGATGCTAAGTTAAAATTTGAAACGCATATTCTTCAACTTAATAAAAAACTCTCAAGAGGCTGCTACGCAGTGAGAGTCGTAGCAAGCGAATTGAATTTATCAATGGCAAGAAGTGTTTATTTTTCACTGGTGGAGTCTCACTTGAGATATGGCATCTGCTTCTGGGGATCCTGTCCCAAATTTCTATTTGACTCGGTCTTTTTATTACAAAAGAGAGCTGTTAGGTTTATGTGTGGAGCGAAGGCTCGTGACTCCTGTAGGCCATTATTCATACAGCATAAAATTCTGACCCTTGCTTGTTTGTTTGTCCTGGAGACAGTATCTATGATCAGGAAGAAGGTGGAGCTCAGATCATTTATTAATTACCCTCTACGTACCACTCATGTAGTATCTCTACCAATTCCTTCATCAACCTTAACTAAAAATTCAATTTTTTATAATGGTAGAAAGTTATTTAACTCCCTTCCAGCCCACTTAAGACAAATTCAGTCATATAAGTTATTTAAAAGAAGGGTCCATAAAATGCTGGTTGCGAAGGCCTATTACACAGTTGATGAGTTTTATAATGATAATCAGAATTAGCCAATGTCTTAATTAGGAATTAGTTATATCTGTATTTGCGCTTTATTATTCTGCACCTGGATTTATTTTGTAATATTGTCTCTGCGTTTTTTTACAACTTTTATGTTTTTTTTTTGTTAACACTGTACATTTTTAATTTCATGACCGTTTTTATCATATATTTTAGTATTGTCATATAAATCTTTGTAGTTTTAGTTATATGATTATTGTTTAGTTAAGCTTTGTCAATGAAAATGTTTGATTTTTATGATATTAAAGCTTTTTTTGACTTTGACTGTGTATAGATCTAATAAATGATTTAAAAATATTAAATAGAAGAATAGATGAGCAGGATAAAATTAACATAACCTTTAGCAAACAATCAAACTACACAAAAAGGTAGATGATATTTGTGGAAACCTCAGGCACAACAAAAGTTAGTAAATTCAAAACTAGATATTGGATGGGGCTCCTGTTATATATAGGAAGACTTAAACTTAAAATGTTGCTACAAATGTGGTGCTTTTGGACAGAACACACATGTACCTTCTGCAGTCAGAAGCATCCAAGATACCAATGCAACTTAAAAAACCCTAATTGCCAAAACTGTTTGTATGCAAATGCTCACTATGAAAAGAACTATCAAACAGATCATGACAGTAAAACTGAAGAGTGCCCTATTTACGCAAATAAAGTGCAATTAGCAAGGGAGAACATCAATTATGAAGCGATAACCATTTGATAATGGAACCAGGAATATTTCTAAATGAATTTTCAACCTTGGATCAGTATACAAATGTAAAGACTATAATTGAGCCAGAAGAACTATTAAGTAACATTGAATTACAATTGAAATCTTTTAACCTAGTTCATGAAAATATTAGAGGTATTGCCACAAATTTTGACAACCTGGTGGTTTTTATACAAACCTTAAATCTCAAATATTGTAATATCCTGGTTTTAAGCGAATGTCGTAAGATAGTTTCAACCCGTAACTATAATATCCCTGGGTACAACATACTATAATAAGACAGCATACTATAATAAGATTTTAATAATTCTGATGGAATTATTATTTATACTAATAATAGAATAAATGCAGAAATTACAAGTCTTAAACTCTCCATGTCAGGTATAACTATAACAAAAATTAATATAAAAGTTGATAATGTGAACTGTAACATTATTACATTGTATAGATCCCCTTCATCTAACTTAAATTTATTCTTAAATGAAATTGATGGATATTTTCACAATCTTAATGCTCAAGATATTAACAATTTAATAGGCGACATAAATATAAATTTGATACAAAAAAAATGATGTAAACCATTACTTATCAATCATGGCATCACATGGTTTCTTGCCAATGTTCAGGGAGATCACGCGTAGTAGTAGTAGTAGTTTAGTGGGGGTGTCATTAATTTTGATTTTACTGACCATTTACCCATAATGTTTAATGTTTCTAGAAAGGATAAAATGATGAATGGTGATGAAAATCAAAATCCAAATCAATAAATAGTTAAAAAAAATTAACATTGACAAATTGAATAGTCTGGTGACTAAAGTAAATTCGAACAACACCTTAAATTATACAGATGTAAATGAGGCAACTGAATTTCTAGTTGATAAAATAAAGTTTATTGTAAAGGAGTCTGAAACTATATTGCAATGCTCTAAGAGTTATTTTTTTTTATAACTCTCTAATGCAATTATTCAATCCATAAAAAATTGAGATTTAAGAAGAGACTTAAAAAAAATCTTACACTAGAAAATATAGCAAATACATAGAATATAGAAGCAACCTTAATGAAATCATAAAAAATACCAAAAATAATTATTATAAAGAAAACATATCCATGTATTATAAAAATATAAAAAAAATTATAATATCTGGACCTACAAATGAAAATACTGAAATGGCTGATTTTTGTAACTGATACTTTTAGTAGTATAGGTAAAAAATGGCAGAAAAAATAAATAAACCTAAAGAAAACATAAAAATAACACCCTATTCGAGATTTTCCATGTTTCTTAAGCCTGTAGATCCTAATGATATTGTAAAATACGTTAATAGTTTAAAGAATAATTGTAGTCCTGGTATGGATGAAATTATATCTGAGGTATTGAAAGCTCTACATTTACATCTCTTAGACCCTCTATGTTATATAATTAGCTTAGCTTACAAAACTGGTCAGGTCACAAATTATTTCAAAATCTCAGTTGTAGTCCCAATATACAAGAATTCAGGTAAAAAAAAATTAAATAAATAAATGAAGTCATTTAATGGCTATAATTAAACAAATAACCAAATCCGGCTTATAATAATTTAACAGTCTGATAATCAGTCAATAGATCAATTACAAGATAATAAACCCTAAAGTAATATATAAAACACGTCATAAATGATACCAAAAAAAAAACATGTCATAGAATAATACATAGATAAAACAAATTCTTAATAATAAACATGTTGAAGAAGAAAGGCAGTGTGAAAGTCATAACAGCCATCAAACATCACAAACACGTATGTTTCTGATGATGATATTTGATAATTTGAGAAATCGTTGCTCAAACACTCTGCATGCGAGTAGAAAGCCTTGGACTTAAGATAGGCCTTGACTTTTAGTTTAAGCTTTACAGGATCAAGAGTTTTTATTTGTGTCGGCACAACGTTGTAAAATTTAATGGCAAAATGATTCTGGCCATCTCTGGCTCTTGCAGTCCTGTGGTAAGCTGGCTTTAGATAACCCCTGGTTCTGGTGTTGTAATCATGATTGTCGCTACTTCTAATATGCGATTGTATGTTTACAGAGATGTAATTTAGACAACTCAAAATAAAAACTCTGGGCAGTGTTAAAATCTTAAGATTTATGATTTGTTGTCAACAGCAATCCCTGTATTTCAGCCCAGAAATGATAATTATCACCCCATAAGTGCAATAAATGACTTGGAAAAAATTTTTGAGAAAAGTCTGAAAGAAAGATTAAAAAAAATTTTTTAACTGCTAATAATATCTTATCTATAAATCAATTTGGTTTTATTAAAGACGTGAGTACTTCTGATGCTATACATGAACTGGTTAATAATATCATATACAGGGTTATGATATTATGAATATATGAATGTAATAGAAAAACGCTCGAACCCGTCGATTTAGATTTATTTTTATGCATATTTAGAAATTATTTTAAACTATACAGGGTGACTCACAGAAGTTGTACAACTGTCATCTTTGATTTTTTCAATCATTTTTGGTATAACCTAACCTATACTGAAAATCAACAGTTATCGAAATATTCTTATCTAAAAAAAACCTGTGTATTTAATAACCTATCGGACATTTGTATACCCTACCTATGTCTGTCGCGTAATCCCAAAGAAAAATGACTTTGTCACTGTCACTGTGTTGACAAGTCATATAATTTATTTACGATTTGCCATTTTGATTTCAAATATTGACTATGCGTTTAACAGAGAAAGAAAGAATTGAAATTCTAATAATGCTTGGTACTGGTGATAAGACTAGGACACAAAAAGAAGTTTGTCAGCTGTTTAACAACAGATATCCTCATAGGCAACCTGCAAGTCTGCAGTGAGCAAAATAGAAAGGAAATGGACAGATACTGGTAGTGTTACGGACCGCTTTGGAAAAGGTCGCCCTAGGATCTCAGATGAAAAGAAACTAGACGTTCTCTTAACTTCTCAAGATAATCCACATTCCACAACTACTGACGCAGCCAATGATAATGATATACACCAAACAACAGTTTCCAAATTTTTGAAAAAAGAAAATTTTTATCCCTATAAAGTGAAATTCGTTCAAGAATTAATAAATGATGATTCAGATCGCAGAAACGAGTTTTGCGAAATTATGACCAACATGTGTAATCATGATCCATTATTTGTCAAAAGAATTTGTTTCACAGATGAGGCAACATTTTGTCTTAATGGAGAAGTAAATAATCAAAAAATATTCGGGAACGTAGCTGTAGAGTGACGTAAAAATCGGGTCGTATTTTGTTTGTTGAAATTTGTGTTTAAAATATGTTTTTAATTTGTAAAAGTTCATTAAATAGTTTCTTTGCACTTTTGTTAATGTACATAACTGAAGATATTCGAAACTACAACGTTTTAAACTGAAAATATCATTGATGGAAAAAGTTAACCTATCAGACCAATACATTTGTTTACATTATTAGTTTTCGACTACGTTCCATATTACTATTGGATTCTGATTCTATTGAAAGTTAATTTAGGTGAAATACTGTTATGTATATGTTAGTGTGACAAAAGTCGACGTGGTTTACTTGTGTTCATTTTGTGTGTTTAAACGTAAGTCCCTTTAGCTAATCGTCGCTTTGAATTTTGGGATACTTGTCTTTTTCAAGGGACTATGGAAAAAACTCCCTTTAAGTGTTGAGATAATAAAAATTTTGCTTATCATGTGTGCATTCGTTGTTATGGGGTCTTCCATCCCAGTTGTCTCAATAGGAGAAGTTACAGGCACATTGATGGACACAAAGTTATCTGTTCGAGGAAGTGTGATATTTCAGATAGTGCTCAGATTGGCATACCAGAGCATGACCTTCCTGGATTTAAGGGGGAGATCCTTGATAAGGACAGGTTACTCGACACCCTTGAGCAAGAACTGAGGCACCTTAAGTCTGTCGTCGAAATGAAGGAACAGTCTCTTGATGCGATAATTACTGAGAGCAAGGAAATGGAAATTAAACTGATATCTCAAATTGACAAATTAAAGGAGGAGATTCGCGCAAAGGACTTATATTTAGAACGTCTATCCAGGAGATCCAGAAGTTTTGAAGAAGATGCAGAGGACTATGAAAGGAGGTGCGAGGAGAAGATTAAGGAGCAGCGTGACCAAATACAAAAGCTAAACTCTGAATTTTCTGCTATGACCCATCAGAACAAGTTGCTAAGTGAAAGCTTAGTGTCCAAGGAGGAGAGTAGAAGGGAGCTTGAGGGACAAGTGAAAGAGCTAAGAGAGTTGAATGGTAATATGCTCACATCAATTAAAACGCTTGAGGCGAATATCGACTGGTAGAATAACGAGGTCTGTCGACTTAAAGATCAGTTGAAAGGGTACACCTCTTCCTCAGTGATGCCGTCGGCATGTGAGACTCAAAATGGACAATGTGGTACAAAGTCGGGGCCTCATATAAAGTTCAGTCGAATTCTAATAATGGGCGACACATCAGCGAGGGGAACAATTGGAATTTTCAAAGAATGTGTCAATGGTTTTTGTGACTTCAATTGCCAGTGGAGAAATGGAATTATGTTTGATGAGATAGTCGATGGATGTCTTCCTCTATGTAAAAATTTCACTAAGAATGATTTTGTTTTTTTGTTCATCGGTCCCAAAAACTGTATACGTGGAAAATCTATTTGTAAAGATAAACTAAAACTCGAGCGTCTCCAGCAGGTTACTGTTGGCGGTGCAGTGTCCCATTCTTTTATCGTGACTTCAGGAGTGCCTCAGGGCTCACACTTGGGACCGATTCTGTTCCTGCTTTTTATTAATGATGTTTCTAGCTGCTTCAAGTCTTCCAAGTTTTTACTGTATGCTGATGACTTGAAGTTTTTCACAGCTGATGATGACAAGAGTGAATTACAGGCCGATCTAGACCGGTTGGTGGCCTGGTGTGACAAAAATTACTTTAACTTAAACATCAATAAATGTAAGGTACTAAGATTCTACACTTGCCATAATCCAAACTCAATCTCATACACGATAGAGGACATTGGTCTTGAGGTGGTACCATCAATGAATGACTTGGGAGTTATTTTCCAGAGTGACCTGTCTTTCAACTTGCACATTGATAACATCGTGCTCAAGGCATTTCGAATGCTTGGCTTCATTAGACGAAACACCCGTCATATCATGGACACAAAGGCAATAATGTGTGTATATACATCCTTGGTACGCAGTCTACTGGAGTATTGTTCAGGAATCTGGTCTCCCACTCATTTGTGCAACATTGGCAGGATCGAGCGGGTGCAGAATAAGTTTGCCAAATACCTTCTTTAAAAATTCCATTTTCCTTATAAGGATATCTCTTATGAGACAAGAAGGTTGTTGTGTGGGTTAAAGAGCCTGGAGCAAAGGAGGAAAGAGCAGCAGCTTATATTCTTATACAAAATAATAAACAATTTGGTGGACTGTGAGTCACTTGTTGAGGCAATAACTTATAGAATTCCGGCTAGGAATACCAGACATTCTCAGTTGTTTTTCGAAGTGTGGCACCGAACCAACTATGGAGCCACGGCTTTCGTTGATAGACTTGTTAAAAACTATAATAGGAATTTTGAGCATTATGATATTTTTAACTGTTCATTATCTCGTTTAAAGTGTTCTTTGTCATCAGTTATTGTATAAGTAATGCTTGTTTTTTTTTTGTATTTGGTTTATTGTAGTTTGTAGTTTTATCTTATTTTTGTCTTTTAATTTGTATACAGTATTTAACATTGACGTACCATTTAGGTTTTTTTTAAATCTGTAGTGTACTTGACACAATAAATAAATAAATAAATAAATAAAAAATTTTAGACACTGGGCACAAGAAAATCCTAACTGGTACAGGGAAAGTCAAACCCAGTATCGTCAAAGTGTTAATGTATGGGCAGGTATTGTAGGCAATAAAGTTATAGGTCCATATTTCTTTGATTCCTCACTAACGGGGCAAATGTATCTTCAATTTTTGGAAGAGAATCTTATACCAGCATTAGCTACCCTACATCCTAATGTAAACGATCCGGATCTTCCCAGTGAACTGTTATGTTATCAACAGGATGGGGCACCACCCCATTTTGCAGCTTATGTCAGGAGATACTTAAATGAAACCTTTCCGAGACGATGGATTGGGCGACGTGGGACAATAGAGTGGCCGGCAAGATCGCCGGACTTAAGCCCGTTAGACTTTTTTCTTTGGGGGTATGTGAAAAACGAAGTGTATAAAAATAAGCCACATACTATTGAAATTCTTAAGGATCGTATTCGAACTGTTATAAGAAATATTTAATGTGACACAGTTACTAATGTGCAACAAGAGTTTTTCCATCGTCTAGGGCATTGCAGAGCTGTAAATGGTGGACATTTTCAAAATTTAATAAAGTAGCTTTCTTATTTAATTTCCTGATATGTGTTTTATGTTTTATTTAGATAAACATATTTCGATAACTGTTGATTTTCAGTATAGGTTATGTTATACCAAAAATGTCTAGAATTTCAATAGAATTCAAATCAGCAGAAAAAAATAAGGCGTTGTATTGAAAAAATCAAAGATGACAGTTATACAACTTTTGTGAGTGACCCTGTATAGTTTAAAATAATTTCTAAATATGCGTAAAAATAAATCTAAATCGACGGGTTCGAGCGTTTTTCTATTACCTTTTTAATTTCCAAGATAATGAATTTATTCCTTAATTTATCATAACCCTGTATATATATGGTTAATAATATCACAATTTAAATAATAATAAAAAAACTATAGGAGTATTTCTAAATTTAGACAAGGCATTCGACACAGCCTCTCACACCATGCTTTTGGACTTCTTGGACAATTATCGTGTGAGGGGTTTAGTGTTGAATGTTTTCAAGAGATTTCTTAGTAACAAGACTCAATGTGTTAAGTTGGGGGAAAGTGTATGAGACAACCTAGAGAACTAGATATTGCCATACCGCAAGGCACAGTCCCTGGTCTGATAATCTTTAAATTTAAATACATTTTAACACTTTATGTAATCTTGAGACAAAGGTTGCTTAGTGGCTTATTTCTATGATACCTTTTTGGTTTTTTCTGGTAATACGTGGGAAGAGGCCAAGGATTAGGTAGTCTCAGGTATGAAAATGGTTTTCTATATTTCTAGATTATTTTAAACTCACACTTAATGTAGGTAAAACTATTTATATGGCCTTTTCAATAACATCAGTTAATCGTCCAAATTTTGACCAATTAACATAGAATCTGGGTATCATAATAGACTCTAACTTAAAATTTGATTGTGACATTCAATATTTAGGTAAAAGAATTAGATTTTTAATACAGACATTTTATATGTTGAGGGAATTTATGAACAGTAACCTACTGTTGATATTGTATAAAACATTTGTAGAGACTCTTCTTCGATATGGAATATTAATATGGGGTGGAAAATATACTACACCTCTAGAGCCGTTAAAAATCATTCAAAATCATATTGTTAAAGTTTTACTCAGAGAGCCAAAATTATATTCCACAAAACTTCTTTATGGAAAAGAAATCTGTAATATAAAAACACTCTATATAACAACAGTTTGCACTTTCAGAATGCAAACAAACAATTGATTGCTCATTGCTACAATTCTAGAGGTGCAGCAAATAATCTTCTAAGTATTCCAGATTGCATTGCATTCTATTTGGCACCTAAATGCTTTAATTCCAAGAAATATTAGGGACATAAAAAGGGCCAAAGTGTTTGAAAAAGAATGTAAATTTTATATATATATATATATATATATATATATATATATATATATATATATATATATATATATATATATATATATATATATATATATATATATATATATATATATATATATATATATATATATATATATATATATATATATATATATATATATATATATATATATATATATATATATATATATATATATATATATATATATATATATATATATATATATATATATATATATATATATATATATATATATACAAAAAACAGGGCAGGGGAATTCTGTTAGCAATTAAAAAAACAATATAATGTTGCTATATGTGATAATTTTGATAGTGACTTAGAGGCCCTCTGTGTTAAATTGTGTGTTGGATTGGGTAGATACATTTACATAGTTATTGTTTACTTTGTACCTAATTGTAATTGTGATACTTATCGATGGTTTTATCATTGTATTGAGTCTAATTTGGTTAATATTGACCAATATGTATAAAGGACCCATATGTGATTTTAAAAATTTCTTAGCGTTTACTAATTTTATACAGCGAAATAATGTTTTAAATGTTAATAATGTACTATTGGACTTAGTTATTGTCAGTTCTCACCTACATAACAGTGAAATAATGACCGACAAGGAACCATTATTGCCAGTTGATCAACATCACCCTCCACTACTGATTGCTCTCAATTTGAAGTGCAAACTAGCAAATATGAAATACACTCCAAACTCTAAGTTTAATTTTAAGAAGGCAAATTTTGTACTTACGCATGAGCTTTTGCAAACTCAAGATTGGGACTATCTATTTGCTTGTCAAGATATTAACAGTGCCATAACTATTTTTTATGAAATAATTTATGATATATTTACAAAATGTGTTCAATTGGCTAGACAGATTGGTAGGTCTTTTCCGGTTTGGTATAATGCAGATATCATTAAACTTATAAGGAACAAAGAACGATTGTATAAAAAATATAAGCGAACTAAAACTAATTATTGGTTTAATAGGTATGTGGATGTTAGGCGTAGGTTGAAATATAGAATTGGGTTGAGATACAATGACTATATCTCAAGGGTTCAGGCCACCCTAATTGCAGACCCCAAATATTTCTGGAGCTTTATTAAGAGCCAAAAAACTGAAACTGAAATCCCTGCCACTGTTTATTATAACAATATGTCTTATACAGGTTTCCAATGTGTTGCTGATGTATTTGCTTCTTTCTTTGGCACTGTCTACTCTACCCTGGACCCCCTACCCCCCTCTTCCTGCGCAACTCAGCACACCCTATGATTACTTTTGCCATGTGCCTGTAACAGAAAATGACATAAACAATGCCTTGAATAAATTAAAGGGTAATAGGGCTATTGGTTTCGATGGACTGCCGGGATATGTTGTGAAAGGCTGTGGTGACCTATTGACTAGGCCTCTGTCTTTTCTTTTCAATTCTTGTTTAAGAACATCTGCATTTCCTAGTAACTGGAAAATAAGTAAAGTAATTCCAATCTTCAAGGGTGGTGTAAAACATGAAGTTGCAAACTACAGCCCATTTCAATTTTAAATTCAGTATCTAAGGTACTAGAGATTATCATTTTTGAAAAGTTATATGAGGAGGTTAAACACTAACTTTCTGAGCAACATAAGGCTCTTAACAATAAAATCCAAGTCGATGTCATATTCACAGATTTTGAAAAAGCTTTCGATAAAATTAGACATAGTGTCATTCTTAAAGCTCTTACAGATATGAATGTTACACCTCTTATTGGGCTCATAATGTCATATCTATCGGGAAGGCAGAATATTGTGGAAATTGGTGGTTCCAGATCAGAGATGTATTCTGGTACATCAGGCGTACCACAAGGCTCAAAACTGGGACCTTTACTTTTCATTATTGCAATTAATGATATGTGTAAGTCATGCATATATACCAAAACCCTTCTCTTTTCTGATGACTTTAAGCTATTTTCTGAGTTTGATAGGGGTGGTAGCTACTGTAACAACATACAGGAAGACCTCAATAAGGTAGTCAGCTGGTGTGAAGAGAACGGTTTTTCCCTTAATGTTCAGAAGTGTGCATCTATGTGTTTTTCCCTGCATAAAAATATTCATAAACAAACCTACACTATTAATGGTCTGCCTCTTAATTCAACTTCTAATCAGAAGGAGTTGGGTGTTACATATGACTCTGCATTGATGTTTACCGAGCATATTACTGTAAAAATATAAATAAAAAATATTTATAAACAAACCTACACTATTAATGGCCTGCCTCTTAATTCAACTTCTAATCAGAAGGACTTGGGTGTTACATATGACTCTGCATTGATGTTTACCGAGCATATTACTGTAAAGGTTATTGAAGCTCATAAAATGCTGGGATTTATCATTAGAACTACAAGGGACTTTCATCAGGATGTGTGCTGTAAGTTGTTTGATAGTCTTGTGTTGCCTAATTTGGAATATGGTTGTCTTATATGGGATCCACAATATGATATTTGGATTAATTGTATTGAAAGAATCCAAAGAAAATTTCTTAAATTTCTATATTTAAAAAAATTTGGTTTTATTTATTTATTTATTTATTTATTTATTATTAATTTGTCATACATTATTCTTAATGAGCATCGACATTGTCAATTCTATATTGAAACTATTCAATTAAAAAAAGGACAGTAACAACTTATAAACTAACACAAAAAATTTTTAAATAATTTACATAAAATTCGTTATAAAAGCTATACTAGAATTACAGTTAAAAAAAAAAAAACTTATGAACTAACACAAGCCATTTGAACTAATCTACATAAAATTCATTAAGTGAATAATATTCTTTTTCCAGTAGAAACTTTTTTAGGGCTGACTTAAACCTAACATTACCCTGAACTTCTTTAATTTCTACTGGTAATGCATTATAGACCCTAATACAAGACATCAAAGGTCCCTTATCAAACAATGCTGTACGATGAGCTGGTACACTAAGATCATTCCTTCTCCTAGTGTTCAAATTATTAGAATAGAAGCCATTAGTGGTGAAAAATTCTAGATTATTTCTGGTAAATACAGCACAATTGTAGATATACAAATAGGGGACTGTTAAAATTTCGAGCGTTTTAAAAACTCCTCGACAACTTTGGCGATATTGCAAACCCATAATTGCCCTTATGATTCTTTTTTGCGCTATAAAAACTCTAGATGAATGGGCCACAGAGGACATATACCAGAACATCACACTATACGCAATAACTGACTGAACAGAGGCAAAGTAAAAAACACAAATACTATTCACATTTACATGGTTTGTTAGGTAACGAATCACATAGCAGGCCGCACTTAGTTTTGACACAATCGAATTCACCTCATTTGTCCAAGCCAAATCTCCATCCAAAAATACACCCAGAAACTTCGCTGAGCTCACCTGTTGAAGACTCTTATTTTGTACTCTCACATACAAAGATTCAGAGACAGTGTTATGCCTGAACAAAATGACTGATGTCTTGGATGTATTTACGGTGAGGTTATTATATTGACACCAATCATACACCGTCTGAGCAATGTCTGATGCTTTCGGGGACAGTGAAGTAATTGCAGGGGCAGACACAATACATGAGGTATCATCTGCAAATTGTACGAGGGAACTTATTATAATATTTATCTTTAAGTGCATGTCGTTGGAGAATATAAGAAACAAAATGGGACCCAGGATTGAACCCTGTGGGACCCCCCTGCTCATTCTAACTGACTCAGATAGGGAATTCATCCCATTAGTTGGTGAAGTAATGGAAATTTTAAAAGATCTATCAGTTAAGTAATTCATTGGCAGGCCCACGCACCCCAAGGCATTCTAGTTTATAGAGCAACAGTTCGTGGTCAATAAGATCGAAGGCCTTACTAAGATCAAAGCAGATGGCTGACACCTTTTCACCGCGGTCCAAGGCCTCAATGGTGGAATTTAAAGCCTGAAAAATGGCTGTAACAGTAGACTTTTTCGGTAAAAAGCCATGTTGCCCTATATAGAACAGATCAAACCTCAGAAAATAGTTTAACAATCTCAAATATATCACCCTTTCAAATACTTTAGAAAAAATTGGCAGCAACGAAACTGGTCGATAGTTGTTTATGTCCTGCTGATCTCTTTTTTTGTAAATGGGTACTATTTTGGCCATCTTGAGGAGGTCTGGAAATTCGCCCTTAACAAAGCTGTTGTTGATTATGTTAGCCAAAGGAAAGCAAACCGAATCTGCAACCTCTTTTACAACCACAGACGGTATCTCATCCAACCCTGATGAAAACTTGGTAGGTACTAAGGCTATTATACGACGTATTTCTTCTGGAGTAGTGGGCTCTAGGTAGAAGGAAAATGGCATGATCGTAAGATTAGGCATGTCTAGCCCAGTGCCACCATCAGCAATACTGACAACATGATCAAAGTGAGAAGCAAACAAGTTAGCAACAGTCTCAGGATCAGACACAATTTCATCCCTGTACTGCAGTTTTATTTCACCTATTTTCTTATTTTTGTGTTGAATGTTATTAAATACTTTCCAGGTAGCCTTTGTTTTATTATTTGAATTTACTATTATATTATCATTATAGCTTTTTTTATAGTTCCCTATATATTTTTTATAAGATCTCCTTTCATTTTTATAATTCCTAAGTAAATCAGAATTCTTTGTTTGCTTATATAGTGAATACATATCCCTGAGTTTCTGTCCCCACTCCCTTATCTCAGAGGTAACCCAAGGCTTAGCTGAATCCTTTAACCTAATATTTTTTATAGGAAAGCACATATCAAAGTAGTATTTAAATATATTATAAAAGGCTTGATATTGTTCATTTGGATCTGTCATATGGTAGATTTCTAACCAATCCTCAGCGCCCAAGTACCACTTAAATTCATGAGTTGCCTCCTCACTAAACGACCTCTTTATATGGAATTTCTTAGAACCATCACAATCCATATTTGTGGGTATATTGATCATAAGAGCATAGTGGTCAGAAATGTCAGTATTCAGAATTCTACCCAATGTGTAATCCTTATTTATATTTGGAAAAATGCTATCCAACTGAGAGGCTGTGTCAGGAGTGACCCTAGTCATGCCCCTTACATCTGGTTCGAGACTAAAAGAAAGTAATAGGTTGGATATATCGATTTCACCAGTGTCCTGTAGGTCAAATGTAACATTAAAGTCTCCACAAATGACAATATTTCTCTTTATGCTAAAAATCTCGGACATAAGCAGATTTAACCATTCCAAGAAGATATTGATATCAATCACATAATTCACATTACTTATGAAAATTTCCATACAACAAAACTCACAATGTTTGTCAATAGGCTTCACCCTCGTTAACAGTTCCTTAAATAATACTGTCTCTCTAATGAATATAGCGGTACCTCCTCCCCTGCTTTGTGTGCGACATGTGTAAGTTACTAAATCATATTTTTCCAAATTAAAGTTAATAATCTCATTATTCACAAGCCAGTGTTCATTTAAACATAATATCACTGGCTTATGTTCATTCAAAAATATTTCTAGTTCTAAGATTTTATTTCTCAGACTTCTTATATTAAATGACATTAATGTGATTATTTGCCCACAGTAGGGCATCTCAAAGTTACTCCTAAAAAATTACGAGATTGATCTTTTTCGTCACCAGCGATCTGATCAAGCAAGTTAGAGTCGGAAGCATCGTCATCTGGTGAAGCCACATTGACACAAGTGTCCGCCACTATAAAAATTAAGTTCTTATTGCTAACCTTGCTAATGCTAAACTTAATTACTTGAACTAATTCAATGCACAAATTATTTTTATGTAATTTATTTCCTCTTTTAAAATTAGCATCAACAAAGCCAACACAATTCTGAAACCCTATTTATTCTACAAATAAAGTTATTTAGTTTATTGTTATAGCCATATATCTTGCTATTAACATGAACATCAAACAAGTATGGTAGAGATAAAAACACTAAGTTGGTATGGGAACAGTTTCTAATCACATTTAAAACAGACTTGAAAGACGGCATTTTGTTCCTAAAAAAGTCATTTAACCCTGCAGAAATTATTACACAGTCACTGGCAGAGTAGTCCTTTGTTAAAACTACTAAACTCTCAGTAACCTTGTCAAAATCGGCACCAGGCTTAAGAAAAACCTCTATTTTATAAGTTACATCTTCCCTAGCGAACAAACGATTTAAGATATAACCAAGGCCTCTGCCAGGTTCGTCACACACAATTAAAACTTTAACAATTTTTTCACATTTCATATGATTCGAGTTATCTTTATTATCATCATTATTAAACGAGAGAGGATCATTAGAGCTTACTTCAGAATCGATTTGAACATGCCCTTCGCCTTCCCAGTGGACATCACTTTCCATTATGCACTGAGTACTCGCATTCAGGGTAGTTTGTGACTTCAGGTTGGAGCAGCCACTATTCATTCCTAGAAATAAAACTTGTCCCTTCAAATCATCAATGTCCCGTAAATACACTTTGTTTTCTTAAGTGAGGGTCTCTATTGATGAAATCATATTTTGTTCAATCTCAACATGATCACGCAGATCTTTTTCAAGTCTGACTGATTTAAGTTCAATTTCCTGCAATTGTGCTTCTAGTGCGTTGTTCTTTCTTTTTATGATCTCCAGTTTCTTTTCTAATGCCGAGATATATTGGGCTTGCTCCGTTATTTTGGCCTCATATTTTTTTTGGATCTCACAAACGTCATTTTGAAAGTCTTGGGATTGACGTTGCTGCCTTCTCAAGAATGAGTCTTTAGCTTTTAGTTTCTGTTGAAGTTCGTCAATTCTCTTTATTTGGTTTTGTATAATATCCTCATTATCATACCCTGCTTCTTCACATTCCTTAGAGCAGAATATCTTATAGTCCTTTAAAATTAAAACATTGCCCTTTCGCTCTAGACAGCTGGGGTGGAAGACTCCTAGGCAATATGTACAAATGTAGTTATTAAACTCTTTCTTAGCACAACACTTAAAATAACCAACCATTGTTCCAAGGTAATGTTTTTTTTTTATATTAATATAGTTTATTGATTTATATATATTATTTTATAGCACACAGTTAATATAGTTATCACTAGAATAAATTAGATCGAAAAAATATTATTTTGATTTGATTTTACACGCGTGTAACCCGAATTACTGTAATTTGGTGTTCATTACCATAATTTCTATTACTGTGGTAACATAAGGAAATATTAACAATTTCACAGTGTAAATCAAACAGAATTACTCGCTGCCTACTCAATTCAACAGACGAGCGACTCAATTCAATTAACAAGAGTTAACAGGTCAAAGTTATCCCTTGGATTTTTCTTAGAAACGTCTAAAAGTTTCAGATCAGTTAGTTTTGAAATTTGTACTATTTTTATCTGATATAGTACAAATATACTTAAAACGAAACTAAGGCAAAATAGTAAAGTTCATTGACCTATATTCTTTGTAAATAAATAAACCCAAGAGGTGCCATTCATCCACAAAAAAAGGGAACTCCCAAAAAAAAAAACAGAATAAACAAACCAAATAATAATGCTCGCTGCTGCTGCTGCCTTCTTATCAGTAAATTTGCATATTTGAAGATAAAATTCGGAATAAATTATAAATGGTAATGTTTTTGTTGATGGGTATCTCACTTCAATATTAAATTTGTATTTAAATTTTATTAAATCACTGGTTTGTTCAAAGGGCTATGACTTTGAATCTTTCACTATATACACAATTTTTCCTTAGCTTTAAAACAGTACTAAACACTATATTATAACTACAGATAAAACCATTAAAATTTGCATATTAACACGAGCACAATACACACATTTATGAATACAAGATACTTCTACTACCCTGCATGAGGCTTTAATCATTGGACTTTACTTCAAATGTTTAACTGTTTATCCATGGAAAATAGGAGCATAAAAACATGCATTGTTTTTCTTTTCAAAATTATTAGGAATCAGGTAGATTGTCCAGAGATTTTATCAGAAATTAAATTTTCTTTTAATGCAGGAAGCACTAGGTCAAGAAACACATTTTACCTAGACTTTCCCTATATTCACGTTCAAGTTCAAGTTCTTTTATTGGTGCAAGTATACCACAGGTATTTACACAAGTCAAAAAGTTAGGACAAAAGAAAAAAAAATTAAATTAACACAGGTCCTTAAAAAAAGTGATACTAAACTTAATAAAATAACATTACAATAGATTAAAACAATTATCAAAAATACAGTACAGTATATAGCCCCATATATCTGCTCCTATACAAATGTGAAATTTAAGAACTTGTTAATGGAATAAAGTGCATTTCTAATCAAAATTTGTTTTATTACGTTTTTAAACCTTGAGAGGGGTAATTGAATGTAGCTGGTAGGTAGCTTGTTTTATATCTTAACAGCCAGAAACCCTGGACCACTCTGACATCTTGTCAAGTGCTGGTATATCGGAACCAATTTGTTCACACGTCTGGTTTCATAGTTATGAGTATCTCCGTGCACTCTATACTGATCCCTATTTCGCCACACCCATAGCAGGTTCTCAAGAATGTACACTGATGGTAAGGTGAGTATACCCATATTTGAGAATACGTGTTTGCAGTCATCCCTGTAGCTCAACTTGTCCAGTATTCTGATGGCCCTCCTCTGTAATGCGAACAATCTTTTCATTTGGGTGGCATGACCCCATGCCAAAATAGCATACGTGGACACAGAGTGAAAGAGGCTAAAATAAGCGGTTCTCAGGGCACTGGTGGAGGTACAACCAGCAAGACAACGAAGAGTTAACACAGTACTCCTCAGTTTTCCAGCAGTAGTATCGATGTGCGAGTGCCATTGAAGAAGAGGATCCAGATGAACCCCCAAAAACTTAACTGCATCCTCACCGTATATTTCAGTCCGTCTTAAAGTAAAAATTACCTTTTTTGTCTTATCTGCGTTTAGATGTAATCAGTTCATATTAAACCACGCCTGGACTTCACTCTGCAAGACATTCATCTTCATCTCTGCATTCTCAAGGGAGTCAGCCGCACATGCAACTGTCATGTCGTCAGCAAAAAGCGTGAATTTACTTTTCGGATCTATAAGTGGCAGATCATTAATATATATTAAAAACAATATTGGCCCCAAGACTGAGCCCTGAGGAACCCCTATGGTAATATCACTCTGTGCTGACGACATACCACCTATACTCACAACCTGCTTTCTGCTGTTTAGATAGGACCTTAGAAGCATGATGCTGCCAGGATTAAATCCGTATTTACCAAGTTTGCGTAATAGAATGTCATGGGGGACACAATCAAACGCCTTGCTCAAGTCGCAGAACAAGACATTGCTAAATTCTAGGTTATTGAAAGACTCAAGCAGAAAAGCAACCAGGTCTAAGACTGCCATAACAGTATTCCTCTCCTTCCTAAAACCAATCTGGCAGGATGTACAAAGATTATTTTTGTTAAAAAAATTTATTATTTAAATGGCAATACATTTTTCAAACATTTTTGAGATTATCGGCAGCAGCGAAATGGGTCGATAGTTTTCAGGTTTATCCGGATCACCTTTCTTAAAAATACTTTGGCAGACTTAAGCACATCTGGGAAGATGCTTTCCCTCAGACATCGATTGATGAGTTTAGTAAGAGGTCCAATGATAATATTAACTGATTTGATAAGTCTGACATTTAGACCAAAAATATCACGACTTGCTTTATTTTTTAAATTATCTATAATATCTCTGATCTCTATAAATAAAACAGGGGAAAAAGAGAATTATGCCTCTGATGTATTTAAGCTGTTCAGAAATTGAATAGGATCATGAGGCAAGGGTATGTTTTTGACGGTGTCATGAGCAATGCTTGAGAAAAAAATTATTGAAATTATCAGCTGTTATGCTACAATCATTAACATCCTTTAAGTTCGATGTACGTATGTTATTTTTTATAATTTGCCATACAGCCCTAGTTGGGTTTTGAGCTGAGGTAATAAAGTTATCATTGGCTTTAATTTTTGCTTCCTGTATGGCAATCCTGTACCGTTTTTGGTAGTTCTTATACACTAGTTCAATGTTATGATTATTGGTATATTGTCGAGTTAACTCACTTAGTAGCTGTAGGTGGTTTCGCATTGATCTTAGGTTATTATCAAACCATCCTATATTGCTCGTCTGATCAGATCCCACCCTATATGTTTTTTCTGGGAAGGACTGGATATAGGCCTTTTCGAGATCTGTTGAAAATTTCCTGAAACAATGATCAGCATTCACACTTTCATCACTCACAAAGTCCCAATCACACAACGAAATCACATTAAAGAAAGCCAACATACCTCTCTGTGTTAAGGGCCTACACACCTTGTTGCTGTGCAACACTTTACGAGTATTACCACTCATTGATAGTTGGAGCTCCTGACCATCTGAGATGCCAACATCAACAATATCCGATGTAAAGGAGTCAATGTTGAAGTTTATGAAAATGTTGTCCAGACAAGCCCCAGACCTTGTAGGGCTTGATATTGTTTGTATGAAACCATAGCTTTCCAAAGTATCAGAGAGGCACAGAGCCTGTGGTTCATTTGTATTAAAATGTACATTGAAATCCCCTGCCAATACAATTTTTTTGAGAATACCAATTCTGTCCAAAATGGATTCCAATGCATTTAAAAATTCTTTGAATATTAATAGTTTCAAGGCCTCACCTATATACCGAATGTGCTCACTGTTTAATAAATATGCTAATGATATTGACATTGACAATATTTCGCTGAAGCAGTTCATAAACAAAATGACAGATAAACTTTTTCGATCTCAACCTGTAACTTAGTAATATCGTATATGTATTTTTAGGACTATAACCACTGTTGTTAGTATGTAAAGTTGTAAAGTATATTAAATATACTTTAAATATAATGTATATATATATAATATATATATATATATATATATATATATATATATATATATATATATATATATATATATATATATATATATATATATATATATATTTGTATATATATTTAAAATTTATAGGAAGTTTAACGGCCATTCGGACAAATAATTCTGTCTTTGATAAGCTTATTCAGGTATAGGGTCCATAGTTGGATGTATGGAGGAAAAAAGTTTGTCTATAAGCATATTTCTTGACTTGACCATACAATATTGCTTGAGAAGTTTGATCGTTATGGTTTTTGGGACCCAGCCTTAGGCTTTATTCGGTCATACTTATTTATTTATTTAACGTTTTCACATTTACAAGCATAATATTATAATATATAGCTAATTATCCTAATATAATATGTTTTACATCCAACTTAAATCCATTTAAGGACACATCAAAAAACCTCAATTGCTCATAATAAGTGTTAACATTATGTGCCATTCTGTTCATTGGATTAAATACCAAATAAAATGTTCTGCAGTGAGGTATATGAAGGAGTGGAGTATTGCGTATTCTATGAGCTGAAACATGTACCTGCAGGCAAGAAAAGCATTCTGGACTCCTTATGTAATTATTTAAAATTTTAAAGATGAAGCAAACATCATAATACTTCCTCCTACTTTTTAACGAACCCAAATTTAAATAAGATAACGTCTGATGAGCAGTTAGATAGATACCACTCTTGTTCAGCTTGAATGATGCTGTTTAAGACGCTCTATGTGGACACTATAATAAGGGGACTAAACAATATTACAATATTCCATTATTGATCGTACAAAACTAATATACAGGGTTTTAAATGCCCAAATATCTGTAAAGTCATGACAAATCCTTTTGATAAAACCCAGCATTCTGCTTGCTCGCCTAATAATATTCTCATAATGATTGGTAAAAGTAAGTTTATTATCGAAATAGACGCCTAAATCTTTAATTACAGGTGGCTCTTTTAAAGGAATGTCATTTAGTTTATAGGTTGTAACAAGCTCTGATGACCTTAGTCTGCTAAAACAGACTAAAAAGCATTTATCTACATTTAAGGACATCTTATTATGACAGCACTATTTGCTAATTTCATTCAAATCATACTGAAGTAGATCCATATCTATAGGAGAAGAGACCTTAGAGAAAATTTTGAGGTCATCTGCAAACAGTAAAAAATTACTCTTCAGATAGGCACCAATATCATTAATAAAGAGATTAAACAGTAGAGGCCCAAGATGGGACCCTTGAGGAACCCCTGAAGTGACACAGATTTTATCAGATAAAAAACCTTCAACCTTTACCTGTTGGTAACGATTAGAAAGGTAAGATTTTAACCATAATAGTAAAGTACACGATACTCCATATTGGTATAACTTAGATAATAATAGATTGTGGTCCACTTTGCTGTGCTAAATGTGCCGACCTCACCACTTCAGATGAGAGAGTTCTCGAACTGAAAAGGAATAGAAAACTGAAGTTTTTCTGCCCTCCTTGCAATAACCCTTTACAACTATTGCTTGCAGAGGTAAACACACTACGCAAATGTCTTGCTGACTTTGGAGAAAAGATGGATACAGTTACAGAAGATGTAAAATCGCTTTTAAGAAAAACTAGCTGGCCAAAGGTCAATCAACAGGAAATTGTTGTCTCAAATATTGCTAAAACTATGGACCAAAAAGCTGAAAAAAAGGTGCAAGGAAAAAGGCAAAAGCCTGATACCAGATCACCAAAACCAATGCAACCTCAAAAACAACCAATTTTAGCCAAAGAAACAGACTACGAAGCTGCACAAAAACAGATTATGAACAATGTCATTCATCTGGTGCAAGATGAGCCAAACTTCTATTCGACAGGTAGAAACCATCAATCAAAGAAACCTGATGAAATAAAGACAGTGCCAACATATACCCGGAAAGATAAAACAACCCTTGGTTCTAATACCAACAAAATGCCAATTGTAGCGGTAGAAAGTCGCAGACACATTTTTATATCCAGAAACGACAATGGATCAGCTGAAGAAATACTTAAGTGAGAGTGACATAAATACCATCCAAATTGAAAAACTTCAAACTCGATCAGTTGATATTGCAGCATTTAAAGTGCAAGTACCTTTTTCTGAAATGAAAAAAATTTATGAACTGTTTATCTGGCCCAAGTACACAATTATGAGACCATATCGAGCACCAAGAATAGCAGGAAATCTTCTGAATACAGATGCCTGGATTCAGAAACAACAATAAATTCTCAGCACCTGGTTCATTGTAGTGAAGGAACTCTAAACATTCTTCATCTTAACATTAGATCCATAAGACAAAAGACAGGTGAATTTGAAGCTTTTCTTAAAAGTTAAAATAAATTTCAATTTTCTGTGTTTTAGTGAACATTTCTTGTCAAAAACAGAAGTTGGTCTTCTGAAAATAGAGCAATTTAATATAAGTTCCTCTTTTTGTAGGAACTCCACTATACATGGTGGCACTGTAATACTAAATAGCCTTTATAATGAATGCTTTGAAAGAAATTATATAACTAATCTTTCTATCGATAACTGTTGTGAAATATCAGCTGTCCAACTAAAGATTATTAATTATATAATTGTCACAATATATAGACCACCAAATGGTGATTTTTGGGTATTTCTGGATATTCGAAAATCTCTTATCTATGGTAACACAAAAAAAATTCTTTGTAATCATAAATGGAGACTTTAATGTCCACTTTAACTCAAATGATAAGAAAAAACAAGATTTACTTGATACCATGCAGACCTTTGGTTTTACTCCCAAAATCTATGAAAAGACTACAATCTTAAACACATTAGATAATATATTTGTTAATTTTGAAAACTGGAAAAATTTTTCTGTACAAGTTTTGAATCCTAAACTCTCGGATCATTTTGCTGTGTGTATCTCGGTGGAAGGAGATGGCCCAGAACCGGAACTGTATACTTATCGTCCTTTAACCCAAAGGGGTAGATTTGAAATTTTTAATATTCTTCAAAACCAAAGCTGGTCTTTTGTTGATCTCGCTGATATAGATATCCATACAAAATGGGATATATTTTTACACATAATAACGGAATCTATGGAAATTGCTTTTCCAAAAAAAATACAAAACAGATCTCAAGTTAGGGAAATTAAATGGTTCCATAACGGAATACGCACCATGAGAGAAACACTAAGATTTTTAAATGAACTATATCAAAATCAACTTTCAGTGGGGTTAAACAGCTATATTAAAACATTTCAGTACAAATATAGAAAAGAAATTGATAAAGCAAAACAGGATGCATACGCTTCTTACATTAGAGAATCATACAATATTGCAAAATCATCTTGGGACGTCATAAATTCTCACAGGCGTCAATCCAATGTCAGATCTGTCAACACAAACTTAAATTCTGAGGACTTTAATACTTATTTTGCAAATGTTGCTGACACACTTATTTCAAAAATTCCTAAATTAGATATTCCAAATCTAACCTACATAAATTATACTCAAGCATTTTTAAATAATCTACCACCCACTGCCAATTTCTCCTATCAGGAAGTTGGCAATGTAATAGTTAAAGATTCCATAGAAAAATTAAAAAATAAATCCTGCAAGGACATCTATGATATTAACATAAAATTGATAAAGGATATAAAAAATATTAATTGTTTCTCCAATTACAAAACTAATTAATCTAAGCATAAGAGAGGGAAAATATCCTTCCTGCTTCAAAAAGACTAAGGTAATTCCTATTTTTAAGAAGGGTGATGCAAATGACCCTAGTAACTATAGACCGATTTCTTTAATACCTGCCCTATCCAAAATATTTGAATCCATTCTTAGGCAACAGATATACAACTTCTTTGAATCTAACAACTTGTTTTCGCACAGTCAATATGGCTTTAGATCTGGAAAATCAACAACCCTTGCAGTCTTGGGTTTTTTGGATCATGCAGTCGAGACCTTTGGGGATGGTGGCTATATGGAGGCTATTTTCTGTGACCTATCAAAGGCTTTCGACTGTGTGTCCCACGAAATACTTTTGGATAAATTGAGATGCTACGGAGTGGAAGAGCGGAGCATACAATTGGTGCGCAGTTACCTAAGAGACAGAAGTCAGGTTACTTTTCACAAACAACAATCAAGTGAAGGGTTTTTAAAATATGGTGTTCCCCAAGGCTCACTCTTGGCGCCTTTTCTATTCTTAATTTATATCAATGATATAAATAGCTCCACTATAAATATAAATTCAGATCTGATTCTCTATGCAGATGATACAACACTTTTTCAGCAAGACCGAAATTATGACTGCCTAAAAGAAAAAACAGAAAAAAACATCACCGATCTTGAACGTTGGTTCCTAGTAAATAAACTTTCACTTAATAGAGATAAAACCATAAATATTACTTTTTCATTACAACATGTCAATATAGAAAACCCTGATGAAGTAAAATTTCTAGGGGTATACCTTGATCCCTCCTTACGCTTTGAAGCACATGTTGATCACCTTTCTAATAGACTTTCTAAAAGTATTTTCCTTTTGAGAAACTTTAAAAAAGTTGTACCTCTGGCGATATGTTTCCAGGCATTCCATGGAATCTTTCAGTCTGTAAGCTGCTATGCAGTTTTGGTTTGGGGCCATTCCTGTCACATGGGGAGAGTTTTTGCTCTGCACATATGAATGTCTATTATTTGCATACATTAATTTAAATCAATACCAAAGAGGAGATGAAATCCATGATCACACTACGAGAACTCGCAACAATCTTAGAGTACAATTCGCTCGCCTAAATCGCTTAAAAATTTCATCAATGTATCGTGGTCCCAAGTTCCTTAATAAAATACAAGAAAATGTTCGAGGTGCCCTTGGTCGAATATAAAAGAGTAATTAGAAGAACCTTAATCTCAAATGCTTTCTATAATTATGATGATTTTATGGCAGCAACATTATTCTAGGAAGCTCTGTGGGCTATTAGATATTATATAAAAATAAATGTCTCTCACTCTCTCTCTCCTTTTATGTCTTTATATATTGGTTGTTTCTAAGTTTGTTTTTATTTACGTGCTATGTTGCTTATATATTTTATTATATTAACCAAATTTTGTTGTATTTTATTATGTGTATTTTAGCTTTATATAGTTTTATCATAATTTATATTTACTTAGTACTAGTCTGCCATTTTCTTATTTTTTCTTATATACTTCAAGCAGACATGACGTGTGGAAAAATTGTACCTCAATTTGTTACACAAATAAATTTGAAATTTGAATTTGAAGGCTTTGCTGAAGTCTGTGTAAATAGCATGTACTTCTGCCCCAGTCGACATGATATTAGAAATGTAGTTAGTATATAGAAATAAATTAGTTTCAACTGAACGTCCAAGCAAAAAGCCATGCAGTTGTGAAATAATAAGTTCTTTGAAAACTTTGCTCATTTTCTGTTCAACACAGTGCTCAAATAATTTTGGTATTACTGAGAGTACTGATCGGTCTATAGTTGCAGATGTTATTTCTATCACCTGCTTTGTATATTGGAACAACGTACGATTGTTTCCATATTTCTGGAAATTGTTCTGTTTGTAATAATTGATTAAAGATTATGTAAAGTGGAATGAACAAAGTAGAGGAACAATGTTTAAGAACGGAAGGAGAAACCATCAGGACCCATTGATTTAGTTAGATCCAATTCAGCTAGTCCTCTCTCAATATCAGTAACAGGAATATATATATATATATATATATATATATATATATATATATATATATATATGTTTTCATTCCGGGTATACATCCGTTCATATGAAAAGAACATGACGTTTCGCCAAAATCACATTTGGCATTTTAGCTTTCTTTCTCGCGTCCGAAATAGAGACTGATTCAGTCTCTATTCGGACGCGAGAAAGAAAGCTTCGAAAATGCCAAATGTGATTTTGGCGAAACGTCAGCAAAACTGTTCTTTTCAGAACGACAGTAGTGAACGGATGTATACCCGGAATGAAAACACATTGTATTTTTCCATCCGTGAAGGAGTAAATATATATATATATATATATATATATATATATATATATATATATATATATATATATTAAAAGGATAGTTAATTACTGGAAGAACAGAAGGCAAGTTAAATTCATGTGGGGCACAAGAACGGACACTATAAACAGAAGCAAAATATTTGCAAAACAGTTTGGAAATTACAGGAACAAATTGATGAAACACTTTAGATAACAGATAATAAAAGTTATCAATATTGCTTTCCAAGTTACTATTTAAAAAAGTGTTCCAATCTACAGATAAAAAATAATTATTAATAGAGACCAAGTCTGCATTTTTAAAATCATAAGTTAAACTATCAACATGATCCAAATATAAAATTTTATTAAGGTTAAATGAGAGTTGTAATGGTGGGTGATAAGGATCGCAAGGCACTAGGCCAACACTCATTTCAACTAAGTGAAGGTCAGAATTTGCCAAACATAAATCCAATATTGTATTGCGATCATTCAAAATGTTATTGTATTGAGATAACCCTAAATATGCAGTTGTATCACACACCAAGACCTCCCTAGCTGATGAAGTATTACTCGGTACTAAACCCAGACATTCATCAGAAGTTATCCATGTAATCTGAGAAAGGTTATAATCACCAACAACCAAAACATTTTCAAAAGTTTCACACGCATTAGTGATATTTATTTATTTATTATAGATTTTAAGTGGTAATCATAATACAGCACATCCATTAAAGGTGGTATATACACACAACCTAAACATAAAACTCGAGTACCTAGAGTAACTGATATCCACAACTCTTCTACTTCTGGATTGCCCAATAATAGGCGACACGATTTAAATCTAGTACTAACCGCAATGAAAACACCACCACCATGGGTTTTGGAACTATTATTAATGTTTCTATCCATTCTATATAGTATATACCTAGCATCAAGCAATTCCGCATCGTTAATGTCAGAGTCCAACCAGCTTTCAGTAATTGCAATGACATCATAATCTTCGGATAGCACAGAACATAAAAACGTCTTGAGCTTGGTTTTGAGACCTCTAGCATTCTGGTACAGTATGTTTATACAATTTATTGGGGCTGTTCTCTTTCGCTTGTCCTCCGAAAATTTGCTGCAGCTGACTTCGGCAAACGGCGAAATTCCTTGACAGCAGTCCCTACAAGCCAGAGATTAGGATCTAATAAGCCTCTTACCACTGACTCTTTAACACCTATTTTAAAAGAGACAACATCATCATTCTTGTCAAACGTAAAACATCTTACATCATTAATCAGAAGTTGCCTTTCCACATAGTCAATTACGTCCTTCTCAGTAGTGTTCGGAACACATCTACCAAGATACAACCATTGACGTCTTTCACCCGCAGCTAACTGACCATTTCCAGTTGCTGTTCCAATAATAATGGGATTTATATTCCTGGGCTCAGATATATGAGTAGTTGTATTGTTAACCTTACTCTGGTCCTTAGTCTTAATACCGGCACCGAAATTTCCGATTCCCTCGGTAGTATAGAATTTCTACTAACTGGTTCAATATGAGGAACATTTTGGATACAATCTTGATTAGAGGAATTGACCAAATTTTTGAGTTCCTGTAACTCTCTTTACAAACTAGATACTTTTGAATGAAGTTCTTGGTTTTTCTGTTGCAGGTCAGTGAACACATCGCTTGTTGAAGCAGTAATATTTTCCTGCTGAGCCACTTGATTGAAATTGACCATATTTTGGAATGATTTGTTAAGATCTTGGTTAAGACAGTCCAGTTTTCAGTCAAGTTCCGATGAGAGTTTTCTATACATTAAGTTAAATTCATCCACCATCATTACTTTAATATCGGCGATTACGTTACCGCTAAGTGTTTGATGGGACTTAACAGAAGTTATACAGTTTCTGCATGCGTATAACATGACTCTAGCCTTCAATTGAGTTATTTGAGCTTCTGAAGTTGTAATCTTGAACAATTAAAACAATTAACTTTTTTGCAGAAATCACATATGGTCTTATACTTTACTTCTTTTTTATTCAACTCTGCTGCACACTTAGAACAAGACATGATCTCAAAAAAGTTGAAACAGATTATATGTGATCGATCAATTTATTTCGACAAAAACGCCTACTGTTATCACTAACACACTATAACTTCTTTATCTTTGAAATGCAAATTCCTAAAGTTTTTTTTTTGATTTACTAAATGAATAAACTGTTGATATATTTAAATAAAATATTATAAACAATACGAATTTCTCGACAAATACGGAAATCAAGCACTCACAATTTCACCAAAATAGTATGTAACTTTGTACCAGAAGTTGTATGAATCTTCAGAAATTAATTCAATAAGAATACTTAGAATTTCAGTGATTTTTCAGGAGCAAAACAGACACTATAGTGTGAATATCGGAGCAGCACACTTGGGGAATCGTCATCAGAGAGTTACAGTGGAGAGGAGTGGGGAAAAATACTTTTCGGAGCAGGGGCACACGTCCAATGGAGATTCCTTAGTTAAGTATAATGGGGCCCTTGCTCTTTAGTTTTTATATGAATAATATAGCAACAGAAATGCTAAATCCAAAATCTCATCTCGTTAACTTAGCTGACGACACAAACATCAGTTGGTAACTGCTGATAGGCGGTCTTTGATATTAAACATAAGTTGTGGAGTTTTGCAGGGGTCTGTTTCAGGCCCCCTCTTATTCCTAATTTATATTAATGGCCTTGTAAGGGTTAAAATATCAGGAAGATTTACGCTGTTTGCTGACGACACATCGATTGTATGGCATAATAAAGAGATCGATCAGCTTAGGAAGATTATAACCCATGAATTGCTGGAGGTTAAGCGATGTGACTCTAACTCTGACTTTTAATTTGACAAAAACTAATATTATTGGTTTTAAATGTGACATACAGAACTTACAATCGGATGGTGATCCCCTCCTTGACAGCCATGTGACAAGGATCACCTTACGCCGACAGATATTCTCAGAATTCCATTCTGGAGTTTCAGTAGCCAATTTTTACTAAATATCTTGCTTGTGTTGCAGATGAAGGTCGTTCGTTTCATGGCGGATGTAGCTCAAAGAGAATCTTGCAGACCCTATTTTTTGTCCCAAAAAATTTTGATGCTTTAACTAAGAATTTTTTCATTTATGAGGGCAGGAAGCTTTTTAACCATTTGCCATATTAGAACAATTTTAAAAGGAATCTTTAAAAAGTATTGTTAGGCAAGGCCTACTATAACCTTGCCAAATTTTATGCTGACCAGATTGTTTAACATGTTTGTTTTGGTATGTAAGTTTATGTATATTTAATTGTATGATATTCTGTTAGATGTACTTTATGTTTATATTTTATATTGTTTAAGCTTGCTTAATGTTTTTTTATTAGACCTTAGTTTTTATATGTAGTAAGCTTTGTCAATGGAAACCTGATTGATTTCTTTGATAATAAAGTATTTTGAGTTTGAGTTTGGTTCAACATTGTTGGAGCTTCTCGATCTGTCCAGTGAACCGCTGAATATGTCTCATGAGTGATTTTCACAAAACAGATTAATTGTCAACGAAGACAAGACAAACTTCCTGTGCTTTAGAACTAAGCGTAAAACGGGGACCTACCAGAGGCGGTAGATATCGGGGCTCAGAGTGTTGAACTGGCTAAGGGTGCCTTTTTGTAAATCAAAATCTTGACTGGGTTGGGCAAGTTTCACGTGTTTGTAAAAGGCTTAACTCAGCTTGCAACTTAAGAGTTGTGTACTTTGCACATATTCAAATTCAAATTCAAAAAATATTTATTGTGACAAAAAAGAACACAAAAGGATCTGACAAAGTAAATGTACAAATAAAATACAATTTTCTTAAAGAATTAAAATAGAATACAAAAAATTAAAATAGAATACAAACAAAAAACAAAAAAGATAATAAACCAGATTGCTAAAGCAAAACTAAATACCACTAATAAAATTCAATTAGACTAAAATCACAATTATGTTATCATATCATTAAAAGGTATTATTCAAACTAAAATGTATTTAGGTTGACATGCAAATTAAAGGTATTTGTCAGTAACTGCTGTTTTAGTTTAATCTTTATTGTTGGGACAGAAAGATGCTTGAGGAGCAACAAATTTTTGTAAACCACCAGAGTCAGAAACGAGACTCCCTCAAATAAACTTCGGTGCGACAAGTTAAGTTTGTCCTTAAATAAGGAGGAATACCAGTATTTAAAATCCTAACCACAAAGCAAGCAAAATGAATGAAACGCAATTCATTAATTTAAGCATACCGAGTTTACGGATGTAGGGAGTAATTTGAGAAAATCAGGGTTAGAGGAGTTATAAAACAAACAGCATTATTCCATTCTGTGCTTCAGTTTGGTGTTCTGGGGGGACGTGTGGACGCCCAGCCCTCTTTTGTGGTGCAAAAAAGAGCTTAACGCGTCATCTTGTCCTTAATGGATGGAGTCATGCAGGGTAAAATTCAGGGCAGTACAAATTCTCACTCGTCTAGGGTTATACATATATGAGTGCTCAGTCTTCCTTAACAAGAATAGAAATAAGTTCTCTTAACTTGAAATTTGGCATCGTTTTAACACCAGGTATATTGGACTTAATGTTCCAACTCACAAACTAAGTGCTACTGAGAAGCCAAAAGATTTAAAAGTACAAACGAGATTTAAAGTGTATAAAAAGAAATGATCTTTTTCTGACAGAGAAAAATATCTCCAGCCTCTGTTCAGGCATCCCAGAAACAAATTCCATACCTGAATCTAGACTCAGCTTGGGCACAATATACTCTTATAACTGGTTTGATGTTAATACTAATTGTAAGTTATGAATCATATATTGCATCTTATTCAAAGTGACAATTACATTCTGAGAGTGTTCTCCCCAGTAAAGATGCTCGTCTACAGTAATATTTCTCATTATTAAGTTTAAATCATTTATGTACAGAACAAAAGAATAGGTCCTCAAATAGTTTGTCTCTTATACCATAAGCCCGCAATTTTTCCAAAAAACTCATGTTCCACACAATCATATGCCTTGCTGAGGTCAGAAAAGACCCCAACAGGGCACTCTTCACACTGTCCCAAGGCCATGAAAAACTGCATCAGCCGTAAAGGGACCAAATTGTCAAAGATTATTTTTTCAGTTTTTAGATATCCTTCCAAGTGATTAAGGAACCAGGACTCAAATAATTTAAGGAAAATGATGCGAGAGCAATTGGCCTATAGTTATATATATTTTATTCTTTTCCTTCGGTATTAATACACTGATTTAATTTTACTAACTTTAAATCTTTCTGAGAAACATTCAGACCGAAAAGACTAATTTAGCAAGTATTAGATGCATACATTTCATGCACATACATGCATAAAATGAGGTGGGGGAGGATTAATGTATTATTTAATATAGTTTTATTTTCCAGCTCATAAATATTTTTGATAACCTTTAGGGGTACCTCTTTGATTTTTTTTTAAATTCATAGCATATCTGCTCAGGGTTTTCAATTAAATTAGAGTTTTTTAATAATCTTAAGATTTTCAGCTTTATTTTTTCCATTTACATGATTTCCATTAGGTTCTATAACTACATTTCAGCAGGCCTTGTTTTGATTCCAGAACATTGCTATTTTGCATTGATAGTAAGCTTTCTTGGTATTTTTGACAAGTTTGCTGTGTTCGTTTTTAGCTGCCTGTAATAATCATCTAACTCTGGAAAAGACTGCTTAAGCAAAAATAAATCTTTTAAATTTTTGCTTGATTTTTTTTTTATAAATTCATTAACCTGTGATTCATATTTTAGAAGAAATGTGTCATTTAAAAGATATAAACACAAGTCCTGAAAAATTTTCTTTAAAACTGTGAGTTTCATATACTGAGAGCCACGTTTCATTACTTAAACTTGAAAAAAATTTTTGGTGATTAACATCTGAATAATCCCTTCTGTATTCAGTTAAACTCTTATTTTGAGGCCGTCCTGTATTTGTATTAAAAATATTCCCCTGTGATCCGAAAATTATCCACAACTTTAATTATTGATTGTTGTCTATTGTTTTGTTATTATATGTTTTATCTGTATATTTTTTAAGCCTCTCAATGTATAGTTTACTTTTTTTAACATAGTGTAAGTTATTCCATTTTTAAGATTGCTTAGTCAATGAGACATGTTTTTCTGATGACAATAAACCTTATTTTGTTTGTGTGTTTGTTTGCTATTTATATTAGTAAAGATAAAGTAATGTATAGTTACCCCTAGTTGGAGAATCCACTGCATTTTTCAGTTTATATGAACTTAATATGCCAGTTAAATCAGTAAAATTTAGCTTTTAGCTCTAATCGGATCACAGTTGATATCACCTGCAATAACTTCCGCAACAGAATTCCATGACACACAGTCGAATATTTTTGTGATGTCACAGAAAACATCGCCTGAAGTGTTACCATCAGTTGCAAATAAAGCTGCCCCTAGACATTGAAGTCCTAGATGACTGAAATTTTAATAGTCGGGAGTAGGGGCAGCACATACTCTCGGTGGGATCCATTATGGAATCACCCCAAGGGAACGTCTCAAGCCAAGAGCCCACTCTTTTACAAAGGAAATGATTTTCAGCCTGAGCACATGTTATAAATTGGGGTATCACATAGGTGTCTCTCAACCCTGTCCCCCACCTCCTGGTATTGATTTAAGCATCACATTCATAGATCAAATGGTCTGTAATTTCGTCTAGACACAAAACCTGCAGTACGGATACCTACTGAGTCCAATTTTACACAGGTGATATTTCAGATTCCGATTATTTATTGGTGTTAATATTGTCAAAACAATGTATAAGTACAACTCAATAGAATAATATGCCATTCAGTGCTCATTTAGGAACACCGAAATAGTTCTAAGTTAGCTTTGTGCAATTTGAGAAGTTAGTAAAGCTCAGAACGGCTCAAAGGACCTGACAGGTTAAAATATTGAACCTACAAGTATTTTTTTCACTAGTTTGTCGATTAATTTTAATAGTGTGTTTTTTTATATCTATATTATTTTTGTATTGTCTTTTGCACAGTTTTAGTTTCCTTCTTGAAGACATTTGCTTATTTGTTTTCTTAATAATTTCATTTGGATTTTATAATTCACCTGTTTTATTACTATATGGTTACATTTTTCTTTCCAAACAGTACCACTTAGGGAAATGGAATTATTTCACTTTTTGTTATTACCTAATTATAAATATTATTTATTTTTAGTTAAGTGAAGCAGACTTCAGGGACTCGGTCCTTACACTAGGCTTTTCTGAGGAACAGGAAATTGTTTTAAGCAAATTTTATGACACAAAAAAGGCAGACATTTATAAGTATCACAGAATAGAGTTAATTGAAGCACATTATCATGACTTGCAGTGGAGATTTGAAGTAGAGGTGTGTATGTACTGTGGAGTAGATATTTGTGCAAATTTTTAATTAGTGAAATAAAGATTCTTGGATTGTAGGTTTAGACCTTGTCAAATTTGAATTGCTTTCCGACGTTTCGCCTGGAATTGCACGATGCACCTTCAGGAAACTACTGCACGAGATTAAAACATGAATGAGCTCTGGTGAGCAGAGTTTTTATAGCCCACTCCTGTTCACTAACGCGTGACTCACTGTAATGATTGACCTCCACACATAATTTAGCATGTAACTGTCATATCTATTGAAATTTTCAAGGTGCTTGATGATTCCAATAAATTCTCTTATTTTCCTTTTATAGTACACCAAGACTGATGCAAGAACCTTGGTAACTTTTACATTATTCAGAATGAACAGTTTGTTTTTTATTTATACATATTTCATATTCCTTAAGTCTAGTCGCTACGGACTGGCCTGTTTCACATATATTCACGTTACCACAGAAACAAGCAATTTTCTAAACTCCTGCTGTTTACAAAGGAATTACATCTTATGGTGACCTTAAGAATTACCTATTTTTTTATGCATTTTGAAGATTTTGCGAATTTTAGATTTCGGCAGAATTCTTGCAGTGTTTTTCTGTGGTTCCTGTATAGAAGGTAAAACTGCTGGACTTGAAGGTTATTACAATATCTAATAATCGACCACCTCATCTGTCTTCAATGTAATATAATGTTATTGTTAACCCACAGACTGAAAGTCTAAAAGAATATATCTGTTTGATTTTAAAGCGTCAGTCGGTTTCTCTGTCTCCTTTGGAGTTGAATATGCATCATATATTGACAAAGGCTCATTATTTAGCCAGTATTTTGAACCTCTTTATAGAATGATGTAATTAATTATATCACCAAAAAAACTCCAAACATTTTGTAGAGACGCTTAAAGATTTTAAATTAGATCCCGTCGATATTTTAGTCACTTTTGATATTGATGTTTCCATAATTTCCAACATATTTAAACATAAAAACCACGATCCGGTCGGAATTGAATTGATCCACATATTTTCTTTTTCAAGGAAGTTTTTATGAGCAGCATATAAAAAAAGCGTTGTAATATGAAATTCGCTATGGAATTTGAGTTGCCATTTTCGTGTTTCCATGATGTGTTAGTAGAATAGAAAGAGAACGACACCCTAGATTATTTGGTTCACAGGAGACTTACACATTATGAATATATATTTAAATTTTAGTTCTCATCATGATCCATCTCAGAAGCAATATTTAGGGTTGTGTCAATATGTGGTGCGAATTCACTTCCAAAGTAAGCAGAGGAAAAAAATGAAGATTTAAAATCAAACAGATTTTGCGCTGAAAATATTAATTATTCAATTTATATTATATATAATATTAATAATTAAAATATTATAATAATTCCAGATTTCATGTAGTTTTACCTTTTATACATGGTACAACAGATAAAATTGCAAGGATGCGGAGATCTAACAATATGCACAAAATGATATGGCAATGCTTAAGGTATCCGAAAGAACAAATTTTTGAGTTTATAAAATTTCTAGTTCTTGTTGTCTATAAAGGTGAAATTGGATGGTCTGTAGCCACTAGACTAGTAGCGTGAAAGACGTATAAGTAAAAAGAAAACTGTTCAGTCAGAGTATAAAAAAAAATATAAAAGATATCAAATCATTACAGTGAGTGACATGAAGGTGAGCACATGCTGGGTGTAAATACCAGAATTCTGCTTACCAGAGTGCTTATTCAGTGATTTGATCTCACACAGTGAATATTCCTAAAAAAAGCTTCATTCAGTCGAAGGCGTGTAGCATTTTATTTTTCATGCACCAAATTGTTTTACACTGAATAGTTTAATTTACATTGAGATATATTTACAGTAAGTTGGGTTACCTATAGGTGTATGTATAGTTAAAATTTTTGAGTAAACCTGGATTTTTGTTCAGTCATCTTTGGCTTAGACAAAATAATTTCTTTGAAGCCTTTTTTTGGTAACTATGGAATTTAGTTAAGGCAAGTGAGTATTATAATTTAATTTGCACTTTTATTGAAAAATTTAACAATGCATTTTTCAGTTTTTGTATTTTTTTTTGGAGTACTCATCCATATGTTTTATCTTTGCTTTTAGAATTCACATGGGACTCGACTCCTAAGTTTTGGCATACCCTACCATAACAAAAGTTATGAAAACTATGGTCTTTTTTTATTAAAAGAAACATAATCTGGGTGTGCATCTTATGAACTGGTAAAAGCCGCGTCGTCTTTGGCGTCAGACTTAATTAAGAGTGATTTAGTTGTTTTGAGTTTGTGGCTGAAACTACATGAGGCCGAGTTTACTAAAAGTGGGGATTTGAAACTATCATCCACCTACGCACGTTCAGAAATGGAGAATGTAGGAACGTGCATACTACAAATTTTACATAAATGTAAACTTTTTAAATGATTCCTCTGAAACTAGTAAAATTTTATTCCTTTAACTTTAAACAAACTATTTTTGAGCCTACAAGGGTAACCTAAAAAAGTGCCTCGTGTATAAATAATATCTTTGTTAACTTCGTGGGATTTAAAGAAGCATTGGTAATTGTATCTGCTCTTTCTGACCATTATGCTCAGAACATCTGTGTAAATCAGCCAAAAATTGAGTCGGGAAAATATTTTTACAAGATCTCTTTCAGAGGCTCGGCTAGAGTATTATTTTCAGGAGATAAAAGATGAGAATTGGGATGTGCTATGGGTGGCCGATGTTAACCGAGCATATACAATGCAGCCACATTTTATCTCAAAAACTAGATCTGGTCTGTCCAAAGAAAAAAGTTAAAAATAAAATGCATAAATCAAAAAAATGGATAACGATGGGTATAAAGATCTCATATAAACACAAGAGAAAATTGTACCAAAAATTAATATCAGGGGAAATAACTAATGATTTTTATAAGAGATACTCGGGAAGAAGTTATTAAAGAATCTAAACAGTTGGCAAGTTAGAAATGCATCAAAGGATCCTAAAATAAAACCAGGGCAACCTGGTCTCTGGTTGAGGAAATTACTCAGTAAAACATTAAAAAACAGTCTCTATTTAAAAAATTTTCATAACAATCCGAAAAAGACCTTTTAAATTCAGTAAATGTCTTTTTTATAAACATATCTCCAGACATAAAAGGGCATGATGATATTCCTGTTGCTATTCCTAAGAAGGTTGTAAATGTCATGGCTTTACCCTGACCCATATAATACACCTAATGTTGCAAACTGGAGTGTTTCCTCATTCTCGAAAAGGGCACTAATAAAGCCAATCTATAAGAAGGGTGACACGGACAAGTTTAGCAACTATAGGCCTATCTCACTCTTCTACAACATTAGTAACCAAGGGTGTTCGAGAGGGTGATTTAAACCAGGTTGGATAACTTCTTTGATCAGCATCATACAATTTCAGAGAGGCAAAATGGTTTTCGTAAAAAAAAATCTACAGTTCGTACCATTTATCAGGCTTTGGAGCAGATATTAAGCTCTATAAATGGCGGCAAATTTACCGCAGCCATGCTTCTTGATTTATCTAAGGCATTCAATAGTGTTGATCATTCTACAGTGGGGTGGCATTGGACTTGGTTGTGCCGTACGTTCGGGGACGTGAACAATGTATTGTGGAAACCAACAACTCAGGAAAACAGATAATATCAGATAGCACTATCATTAAGTGAGGTGTTCAAGGTATGAAGTTAAAGGTGACAGGGATCCATCTTGTGACCACTGCTTAACATTTAAGAATACAAACAAAATCAGCTGAACAGGTTTCTTTTTGGGGGGTAAGATTATATCCGTGGGTAAATTGGAAGTCCCATGTTAAACATCTTGCAGCAGGGGTCAGCAGGTATGGCTACGCTCTTAGAGTTATTCACAATAATGTTGGGTGGCAAGTATTCTCTCACTTCATATCATGCATATGTCCAGTCCATATTGTCCATGGTTTAATATTTTGTAGAAATCCTGTTGAATCAGATTGAATATTTTTATTAAAGAAAAAAACATACATATTGTATATGGCATGGGATGTCGAGACAGCTGCAGGGAAGTATTTTGGGAAGCTGGTATACTTACCTTATACAGCCTCTATATTCTCGAATGTGTTAAGTTTTTAATTAATAACTTTTCCCTTTTCTCTGGCAAGACGCGACAACATTCTTATGATACAAGATTTAAAACAAACCTCAGGAGCAAAAAACCAAATTTTACATTTGTGCAAAGAAATGTTGTATTTAGCAAAATTAAGGTCTGGAATATGCTCCCTCTACCCTTGAGGCAACAGCCATCTGGTAAGGTTTTGCGTAGGCGTAAAGCATTTTTGAAGGAGAGAGCATACTACAGCCTCAGAGAATTTTTTGAGGATGTTAATACTATAAATAAGGCACTGCACTAAATATAAACTTGTCCCTTTATAGACTAGTTTTATTATAATTTTATCGTACTTTTGAATTTAAATGTTGATATATTTTATGTTTTATTATAATCTTATTGTCTTAAAGTTTATTTAGCTGTAGGTATTTCTAGTTTTAAGATTTATTGTGACAATCCATACCCCAATTGGTGTCTTTACATAAATATTAGCTTGTTGAATAAAGAATTACTTTTGAAAGGCTTTATTAATTCCAAGAAGATACAAAAAAAAAATCTTATGCTAGGAATTAAAGCTACAGAAAAAAAAATACACTATATATTATCAGCAATTAACACCTTAGAAACTAATTTATCTTGTGATTACACCATATTTTGCTTGAGGAAAAAAAAAACACTATATTCTTTTCCTGAATTGGGAAAAAATATGAAAGTGATTGTAAAAAAATACATAATACATTTTCATACAAGCATTGTTGTCAGATTTCAAGAGTAGACATAATATAAACATTTAATAAGTAGAACTTGTGTTTTATTCCAGGGTGGTTAGTGTCCTTAAAAACTTACATTTTAAGTTTCTTCCTTTAGTTTTTCTTGTTATTTCATATAATATATGCTTATCCTTTTTGTTGAATGCTGATAATTCTATATTTAAAATGATTTATAAAAATTTTTTGTTCAACATATTTAATTTTTTTTTAAAAAACCCTTTTCTACAAACTTAATTAATTTTTTTACATATATTTTTTATCCAAAGTACATATTAACCTAAGTCTAAATTAACAACTAACTAATCAGTTGTCCCGTTGATAATATGAAACCAGAATAATTGACAAACAATATAAACTTTTTAAATAACATTTTAGTTTAGCCGTTTAGTCATACCCCGAGTCGAAATGTTGTCGTGCTAAAGTCGCCATTTTGGTTCCTCGCAAGATTGTGCGAATGGTACGATAGTAATTTTGTATGAATTTTTAGTTTATTTCGGCACTTTTTGATTTATTTTCGGTGGAGTGCTCCTTCTAGACTTTCGAGGTGACTCAGCAACACAATTCGACCAACTGGGTGATACAGGGATCCAATGGTAATTTTTTAAAATCAACTACATGTGTTCGGGTTTTGGCTAATCGCAGGGGGTGGTATTTATCTATTTGATGAATAATTTAAGCAACTAGGTACTCTTTGGGACTGTAAAAATAATGTAGAAACTGAAAAGATATTATATTTCTTACATCTTTATTTTCGATTGAATTGTTCGCCTTGGAAATCCTTGAAGGCAGGACGAACTTTGAAAGCAGTACGAAAACCATGATAATGTCGGTTAGTGGAATCACATGCATATTTCCATTTTTAAGATTATAAAAGTGGTTCTGGCGGTACTTTTATATTTATATGTATTTACCAATATACAACAGACCGAAAAGACAAGTATTGTAGTGTTGTATGAAATTAAAGTATATCACTTTTGTTTTATTCCAAATGAGCTAATCAGTTATCTGGAAAAATTTGTATCGGATTATTCTTAATTCTTGTGTAATGAAATCCCTACAATAGTTATCAAACATTTTTCTACTTGTTTGTCTAATTACTTATCTTGGAATTTAGATTATCATGTGTTTCATTTTTTGTAAAATAAATTAAGTGAAAATTTTAAACCAGTGTTTTCAGTTACTTTGTTAAAATGGATTACTATCAAGCAATGGCTAGTTCTATTTAATATTTTGTTATAATACCTTCTTTTTTGTTTAACTAGCATTATTTGCTTAACGAGTTATGCTATTTAACCCTCAAACCATTTAAATTAATATTTGAACTATCAATCAGTTAATTTTAATTAATGATGAATTGTTGAACTTTATGACCTATAGTCGAATATGGGGGTCTTATAATTTTGTTTGCATAGTGAAAGATATTTGCATATTGAATTCCTTTTTCTATTTGGATCTAGCTACTTTAAACTGTACATTTTGTATATATGTGAAGTAATTAGAGAAAATTTAATTTATATTTTCATTTATCCTGCCTAGACTTACCTTATTTTTATTCCAAATTTTTTTGTAGGAACTAGTTCAGGCTAAAATCTGTTCCTTTTGGTTTTGTGGTTTTCTAATTATATAATAAAAATGGCATGGCGCCCTTTTAAGTAGTCTTTCCATTAATCTATTTATATTAATGTTTTTTAAGATTTTAGTTTGTTTTGAATTGCATACAGAAATTGACAAGTCTTAAGTTAACATAAAATTTTATTTGATTAATTATTCATTTACCCTTGAACCCATTGTGCTCACCAGACGAAAAGCTATCGTACGCCGTGTGCTATAAAAAGGGGGGCAGGCGAAACGTCGGAAACTAATCTGAATTTGACACAAATATCGAAGAACTAACGGACTTCAGCTGTAAAAGCTCTAGTACTGTGTTCTGAATTACTGATTTTTTTCACTAAAAAACAAATCATTTAATAAGCGGCAAATAAACTGTCTGTAATTTGAGAAGTATGGAAATTACTATTACATTAATTTTCAAATTTTAAGGACCCTTTGCCATTAAGATTCCTTTCGAACGATAAAACACGAGTGTTTATTTTTATTGAATTACGATAATTGGTATATTTCTTTTATACTACCTATAATTTTTGCTGAAAAAAAAGGAGAAATAAAAACATAAGCCGGATATGAACCGAACCGAAATATAATAGAATAATTTATAACATATTATTATAAAACAGATTTATTCCATTTTTGAAAATAACTAAATTAAATAAACAACGGTATTTAGTATTGTACTTTAACTACCTGAGTTGTTTCAAAAACGTATCGGTTCACGCCATAATTTTTATAGAAATAATCACTCGTGGGAGAGGAACATGAACATAGAATTAAAATTTCAAATAACATAAAAAATAGTTTGATAAATTTTGTTAATATACTTCACTTTAAAAAACGTATTTTGATGTTGACACATAGTTAAAATTATTTAAAAAATTGCCAAAGAATATTTTTGTTGACGTTTGTGTAAACATATCAAAGGCAGATTAGTCTACATGTTGAAATATACAATTTCCTAAATTATTTTTCATTTAATTTATATTTATATATTTTTTATTTTGCAGAAGTCAAAAAGTTTCTTTAATCAAAACAGATACAATAAAAATATCTTTAGTTTTCATAAAAATATCTCTATCCCTTTTTTGTTCAGGGTATCTGGTTATCTTTTAACCGAGTCTACAAGCTTAATCTTTAGAGATTTCAAAAAATATTGCATACACATGTTTTGGAAAGAAAAAAATGAGCATCGCCTTTGTTACTTTAAATGGAATGCCCTGTATAATAATATTTCAATAAATGGACGTTTTTTAGCTGATTATAAAAATATCAGGTTTGATACCTTTATCTTTAAAGGCAATCGAGAAAATGTTGTTTTAAGAGGCAGTTTATTCCTTTCTGGTATCTTTACGTATGGCAGGGTATTTCTCACATTTCTCGGTTATCTTTAAAGATAGAGGTATCAAACCTGGTATTTGTATAATCAGCAAAAAGATGCCCATTTATCGGAATGATATAATACAGGGTGTTCCATTGAAAATAACAAAGTCGATATTGTTTTTTTTTTTACTATCCAACTTACATTTGTTTATATTTTTAGCAAATCCTTACCATAACCAGACACCCTGTATAGTTTATTCAAAGTCAATTGAAATATACCACCGTTTGACAGCACGCGGTAATAATTATGTCACCGTTCGACAGTATGCCTTTGGCATAGCCTTTGGTTTAAAATCGACTGGTAGCATAATTGTTCGTTGTTTTTTGCTGTTCCAATCGAGTTTGTATAAACTATACCATGTTTCTTTTTTGTACAATTAAAAAGGATTTACCTAAAAACACTTGATTTTGCACTAAAAAAAATGTCAAAATAGACTGGATCTTTCATTAGAACCAAACAGTTGGAATCAGTTTATTTATAATAAGTTTAACAATTATTAGCAAATGTGTCTCGTGAAATGATTTACATAATATAAAAAACTTGTTTTTCAGCTTGCATCAAGGTCACTGTTACAACAAGTTACTCCTCTGATAGCTATGGATTTAACTTTGAAGACACAAAAAGATGATGGATCTGAGCCAGAAATTATTCATAACTTTCTGCAAACTGATCCCACCAATCTGGTACACCTTGCCAATGCATTGGAAAGTGCCTTAAATGAATCAAAAACTCGATATTCTAGAAAAGTCCAAAGATCCTTAAATAATTCATAGCAGTGATGTTTTTAAAAAATAGTTTGGTTTCTTTTTATAGATATATATATACATTTTATTTTGTTGTGCTAAAACAGTAGTAATTAATATACAATAATATACAAGATCAAGAAAACCATGACTTTGTAATCAAGTTAGCTGCAACTTAAATAGTTAGGATTGTAGCTAATTCCATAGTGGCCGAGATGCTTGAACCTGTTTTTGACTTGATTTCCACACAAATCCTCTAAAGAGTTTAAAGAGATGAAAACCTTTCAACTATCTACTTAAAAAAATAAAAGTTATTTTGCATTGCATGCATTGATTTTCATTTTGACACCTGGAAACCGCTTATTGAAAAAAAGCACAATTGATAAAAAATACTAGTGATATTTTGTAAAGTTTTTCAGTATTGATCATTTTTGGGAGAATTGCCCAGCTTGTGTCAATCCGCCTATACATGAAATGTATCAAATATACAGCAAAAAAGGAAAATTACTACTCAGTTTAAGCAAAAATGCTTGTATAATCGGGGAAAACACTTAACCATATCTGAGAAACAAAGGTAAATAATGAAGTTTTAAATTATTCTTATTTCAGAACAAACAATCCGGCAACATAGGACTAATCCCACTTGCCACTGTAGTTTTTTTTCTCTATACTGCTACTGTAAATATATAAGAAACTCTCATTATTAAGCAAAAAAACTCTTGTTGGTCCCTAGTTATGTTAATAGAAATACCTTTATGTTCATATCTGCTACAGTGATATTATTCGTGTATGTTAGAAAACGTAAATTATTCTTATTTACGGTGAAACGTTCAAAAAAGCATATTTAGCTGTAATACTTTATTAGAAGATATTTCCAGACAGAAGAATGATGGAACATTTTGTGTCAGTATCAAAACGTACTAGAAACATGAGACATAATTCTAGCTAACCAAATTTACGTGTAATATACCTTGTTGGAGAAATTAATGATGAAAATGTATATATATATATATATATATATATATATATATATATATATATATATATATATATATATATATATATATATATATATATATATATATATATATATATATATATATATATATATATATATATATATATATATATATATATATATATATATATATATATATATATATATATATATATATATATATATATATATATATATATATATATATATATATATATATATATATATATATATATATATATATATATATATATATATGTATGTATATATATATATATCTATCTAATTAGTTATCTAAAACAAAATAAAGTTACTGCCTTGTCTATTGTTATCCATAATTTTTTTTATATTATACTTTTTAATTTGTAAATTCCTGATGGGTAACATAATATATGAATTGTATACATTTGAAAAAGTAATCTTTTTCGGCTTCTCTTGATCTATTTAAGACAATGCACAAACATAACATTTGTATTTAAAATTCACAAATAGGAATACCAGGATATACAGATACATACATTATTTTATATTTAAAAGGGAAGGGTTACTGTCTATTAATTTATCAAAGATGCATGTCTATAGAGTTATTTACGTATGTTATTATCTCTTTTCCGATTTTTGAGGTGAACAAAGCATTGATCGCTAGAAACTATTATTGGTATTTGTTATTTTAAAATTTATATTTATTAAGCTATTCAATTGGTGGAAAATGCTTAATATGAGGATTTTTATAATTCTAGTATTAATTGTTAAGGGGTGTTAGAATATATTTTGCTTAGATTTTTTATAATAAAATTTGTAATTAGTGTGATTTTCATATTTACTTAAAGCTGTTTTGTTTTATTTTTGTTAAATTTGTGCCCATTGTACCAGTTTTGCAGATATTGTGATGTCTGACCAATGTAAAGTATTTGGTATATCACGTGGGTTTTTTGTTTTTATGCATTTTACTTTTTAATGAGCTAATTTTTTTTTCAGAAGATTATAGTTTTTAAACAATCAGTTATGACTTGTTTTTTAAAAATAAATTCAAAATTTTCAGAAAACCCCTGTATATATGGAAGTGATAAAAAATTATTTTTATTTTCACTTTTTTGTTGTATGTCAGGACTGTGTATTTTCCTGATGCGTGAGTTAAAAAGAATCTTAATAAGTTTTATGGGGTAGCTATTTTGTGTAAGAATTTCTTTGGCTTTTTTATAGCACTTGCTCTCTTGATAAACTGGGTCACTTATTTTTAGAGCTCTATCAGCTAGACCTACAATTACCGTCTTTTTTTGAAGTACCACATTGTTATTATTTTGATTGTGGTACAATGTCATGTCAAGAAAGTTAATTTTGTCATTTTGTTCAATTTCAATTGTGAAATTTCGGGTGAAATAAATTAAAAGAATTAATATCATTTTCTGTCAAGTTTTTAGGAATATCCATAATACAATTATCAACGTATCTGTAGTAAAAAGGTATGTTATATGCTAACCTAACTGGGCAATTATGCCTGATATGCATCATCCCATTGCACAGGATTCTATTTTTTTATAAAAAGTATTACTTTATACTTATACTTACAGTAATATTAGTCTGTATTACAAAATCCGAGAACTCTATTAACGACAAAACAGATATAAAACATCTTAAACAATTAATACTATTATTATAAAAAGCTTAATATTAAGCATTTTCCACCAATTGAATAACTCAATCAATATAAATTTTAAAATGTCATATACCAATAATAGTTTCTTGCAATCAATCCTTTGTTCACCACAAAAAGAAAGGAAATAAACAGAAAGTACCAATTTAAATGTATAGTAATATATGTGTGACCTGGTATTCCTATTTGTGAATTTTAAATGTTTACGTTATGTTTGTGGATTGTCTCAAATAGATCAAGGTAAGCCGAAAAAAATTACTTTTTAAATGTTTACAATTTGTATGTTATCTTATCCGTAAGGAATTTTAGAATTAAAAATTACAATATAAAAAAAACATTGTTGATAACACAAAACTCCCAAGGCAGTCACTTTATGTTGTTTTAGATAACTGATGAAGGACATAAAACGATCGAAACGTCTTGACATTAAACCAATATATTATCAATAAAATCATTCAACATCACTGATGTGTTATTTTGGGAACACTATTCCCAAGAAATTTTTTTTCTAAGAATATACCTGTTCAAGAAACCTCACTTCAACGTTGATGTCAGTTTTTAGACCTTTGAAATTGTGTGAAAGAAATAGCATCGAAATTTTTATTTTTTTTTTCTCCTCAAATTCAGTGCTCTATTACACGGATTCTCACGCTCGTGGGTGTCAAGAAATATACACCAAGTAGAGTTTAGTGCAGGAAAAGAAAAGCCTCTAAGTTCAATGCGTATTATAATAGACGTATGTACTTCAATTAACGGAATGATTGAACAATGTGTGTTGCAGATAATATAGATTGTTTTGGATGCACATGAACACAATAAACCAATCGTGGCGGATGTCATGAGCCTCTTACGTCACGTAACTTTACCTTTCTTCCGGGTTCGTTGAAAAAATAGGTGGTGTTGTATTAAGACTATGAATTTTATGGAACACTTCTATTCAATTTATTTTGGATAACCTTTCTTTACATTATAGAAATTAATACAAGATAGTAGACATACACGCCGAGAAAACTGTCTTATAAATTGCTCAGTGACCATAAAACACCTTTGGACGATTTGACGTTGCAATCTGTAAAAGTTGGGTTTATGTAACATCACTTTTTCTTTATCGTTTTTTGTAATAGTTAGCAATATTATTTTTTCCCTAATAGCTCACTTTTATTTATTTTACTGTAGCTACCTTCTACCAATCTAAAAACTAGCAAATAAAATAATCTAAAAATTAAGTAGGCTCCGATAAAAAAGTCGGGTTAAGTTGTGAATTCGGCATCTTAAAAATGTCAAATTATAGTGTTCAGCAGTAAAAGATAAAAATAAATTAACTTTATTGGATAAAGTTAAGCACTAAAACCAACTAAACTTGTCCTTATAACTGTTATAAAAAAATAAAAGGATAAAGAAAATGTCATGATACATGAACCCATCTTAAGTATTATCTGATTCTGATACTTTTGATTTATTGATTAATAAAATTGTACTGCGATGGGTTTTATCCCTTATCATTAGCGGAGCTATAAATATTGATGTGCATTTGATTCTCGTAAGTATATTCGATACTGCCAGTTCCAAATCCAGGCATGTAGCCAGAAATTCAGTTGGGGGGTATCCAACTCCCAGGTTGTTTCCTACAAAATTAAGAATTTGAAAATCTTTAAAGATTCGCCGTGTCGTATGGTAAAACAATAATATAATCGATGTAATTTTGTACATTTCCAGTAGCGCAGCCAAGGTAGGGCCATTAGGATCACGTGCTTTTCCTTGACCAACTAAAGGTTTGTATTTTTATAATTCATTATGAAATATTTCATTTTTTACTTTTTTGTTTTAGCTTCAATTACTTTATTTTTAGTCAGTCATCCCATTAGGGGGCATTTTTACACCATGGCATGAAGTTCTGCAGTGGTCAATCCTTACTCTTGCTTTGTGTTATTCTTCTTTGCAACAAAATTTGCCCTAAAGATATAAAATACATGCCGTCTAAAAAGTGTATCTATGTGCGATATTTTTTTGACACTCTTATAGGAGCCCTCTGCCCTCTCATGAATTTCCCGGTTGGCCTTCTTACGAACAATCCGACGCTGGCACCCCTCCCCATTCACACAGGTTATAGAGACAAGTTGAGCTCGATATCTCGTGGGATGGTTAAGTATGGGAGTAAGATTTTTATGTGATCTGGAATTTTATTATAAAATCTTATTGCCCAATAGTTTGGCCCATTTCGGCATCTCTCGAGCCTCCAGATTGGTACAGATAGCTGCCCCATGCCCCGAGTGCCATGCAAGTGTATTTAGCCTGATTGATGATGGCGGTCTAGATTGGCTCTAATAAACATAATGTTTTAAAAAATATATATGCAGGGAAAATTCAAAATTTTGATAGTAAGAGGAGAAAGAGGAACTTAAAAGTCCAATCAGCCTTCTTGTATCAACATTTATTAAATTCCTACGCGTTTCGATCCTAGGGGATCATCATCAGGGTACAACTGATTGTCTGCAAGTACAAAAAAATAGTGTGGAAAACTCCGAAGTTGGTTAGAAAAGAAAAAAATAAGTAAGTTGAAAATTAAAAGTACTTACAGGCAACAGGACAAAAAACTTTCCATTCGACATTAGATAAAGTTTCGCACAAATAAGTTTAACTATAACAAAGGAACATAGAACAATTATGTGGGAATACATTGCACTAATTATTACTCATTTACACAAACACATGTTAAAATCGACTGTCATCCGAGGAAGCGAAATTTGCTACCAATGTAAAAAGGAGAAAGATTCAAATATTGAATGAAAAAGTAGTTAATTTAATATTTTTATGTTAGACAAATTGGGGTCAGAGTCAAGGACGGGAAGGTGGAACAAAACGCAACGAAAGAAGAATAGTTGGAGCGTTTAGTTTGTGCGGAGTGAAAATGAAATTAATTATTTAAATAGTTTTAGAGCACTGATGTATTGGCTACATGAGTTACCTAATTGATCACTTAAATTAAGGGGAGAGCGGTCTAGACATCCTTGAGAATATCGAGATAACACTTTCACAACTTGTAATTTTGTGTTTGTGTAAATGAATAATAGTTAGTGCAATGTATTTCCACATAATTGTTCTACGTTCCTTTGTTATAGTTAAACTTATTTGTAGTCATAACTGTTTTGTGCGAAACTTTATCTAATGTGAAAAGTTTTTTGTCCTGTTTGCTGTAAGTACTTTTAATTTTTAACTTATTTATTTTTTTCTTTTCTAACCAACTTCGGAGTTTTCCACACTATTTCGAAGTTTTTTGTACTTGCAGACAATCAGTTAGTACTCTGATGATGGTCCCCTAGGATCGAAACGCGTAGGAATTTAATAAATTTTGATACAAGAAGGCTGACTGGACTTTTAAGTTCCTGTTTCTCCTCTTACTATTACAATGTCCCTTCTGGAGAGCAGATTCGAATTTACTATTCAAAATTTTGAGTTCAATGAACTTTTCTTTGCAATCAGACCTATATCCCTGGCTTCCCACAACTCGCAGAGCCCTGGGTTGCAGCCGGAACACTCTGCGCCAGTGCGGGGCATGTCCCAAAGCCAGCACAGCATAGGACATCAAAGAATGAAACATGGCAAAGTATGCCGTACATAGTACTTCACTACTAACAAAAACTTAGTAGCATCCCTGCTGAAGGAGCCGCAGTCCGGAATTTCCCGTAGGGAAAAGATAATATGGTTAGTCTTTGTCTCATTCAAAATTAGACTGTTTTTTGAAAACCATTCTTCAGCTCTCGATGCGCCTCACAGGCTCTGCTTAGTAATTTTTCTAGGTCTCTGTCTTTCATCGAGATAGTGGTGTCATCGGAAATAAGACGTAATGCTATGGTATGCTAATATTGGGTAAGTTATTAAAGTATATTAAAGATAGAAGGGGCCCCAATATAGATACTTGTGGGATTCAACGTCAAGTGCTTTGGTTTCCGATAACACCCCATACATGACTACACGCTGACATCTATTTTCTAGATATGATTTTAATAGATATTCTTTCACAATTAAAATTATAAGTATTCGAGTTTTCTGATAAGTAGCTCATGTGATACGCAATCGAAATCTTTACTGAGATCGCAGAACACAGTACAGTGTGTTCACTGTTTTCAAAGCCATCCATTATGTAGGTTACCAAATTCAAAATACCTAGCACTGTGCTCCGCCCCCCACGGAAACCGAACTGCTGCTCACTAAGCATAGAGTTTCTTTCGAGATACTCTGCCATATGGAGAGCCATACACTTTTCAATGATTTTTGGAAAAAATGGTAGTAATGATATTGGCTGGTAAATAGAGATTTCCTCTCTGTCTCCCTTCTTGAATATTGGTATCATAATGGCCTCCTTAAAATTAACTAGAAAACAATTTTTCTGAAACCATATATTAATCAATTTAGTTATGGGTGTTACAATTAGTTCACGGATAACCTTTATGATCTCCACATCCCCACAAGTCGAAAGGCATCACTAGCCTGTTTATTTTTAAGTTTTTTGATTATATCCCTAACCTCATTTATGCTGACTTCACGAAAAGCAAAGTTGGCATGTGAGTCTTATGAAATGGAATATCATCTAGAATGTTTTATTTTTCAGATTTTTTACTGCATTAGTAAAAAAATTATTAAATTGATAAGGACTTATATCATTTACATTGTGTCTGAAAACAATGAAACCTTAACCTATATTTTTATAAAGTTCTGCCTCAATTTACAAATTTTTGTTTTGTTACATCGGTATTGTATTTACAAGACTCGAAATTACTTTGTCAAACAGTATATTCCAATGTTTTGATAAAGACAACCTCTTTGGTAAGAGAATTGGTACTACCGCAGGGCATTGAGTTATTTACTTATTTATGGGTTAAAACAATATTTTACCAAAGCTTTAAAGAATAGAAAACATTTATCATATACTACATTTTTATGTATAATAAAATAAATGTATTTTTATAATTAAATTAAGTTAAAAATCGTGCCTTTTTGGGTGGTAAAATTTTTAAAGTAAACTTTATGGGCCTTCTAATACCGCGGGTCCGGTTCTGATTGAGTTGGAACGGCCCATTACAAAAAAAAGAAGAAGAAAAAATGTTCGTCTAAAGTGTACTAATACGCAAAATAACAGGAATCCGTTAACAATAAATGTTTCGGATAATATTATTGCAAGGCCTGTTTTATAAAGTTTAGAAGATTATTGAATGCATCAAATCTTCTTCAGTTTCTATACATAGAAGACTGTTCTCTTTGGAAATTCACTATACCTATATTAATTTCAAACACATAAATACCTAAATAATTTGTTTTATAATTATTTTATTAAAACATTGACAGATTATTGATTAAAAAAAAGATATGATAAAACGTTGATCACAGTGAGGACTTCAATAAACTTCCAGATTGGCTCTAAATGAAACAATCCAAGTCCATAACATTTCCAACACTCACGGAAAATTACATCATTCATAGAATGGAAATAACTTTTCAGTCTTAAATTTTTAATACATAATTTGTTCTTAGTTTGATTTCTGTTTTTGCGTTCCCAATGCTTTTTTGCGTTGTCCAAACATGTACATATAAAGTTGTGGAAATACTAGAACAAAATAAAAATTACACATTTCTGTTTTACAAGTTGCATATTGTAGGAGCTCCAATTTCAATAATATGCGTATTCGGAAACAATTATATTATTATATGGAACACTTACATGGAATATACAATAACATCAAAAACCATAACAGATGCTGATAGTTAAATATAAAGTTATATTTGTTTGGCATATCTAGTGTGTATAAGTGTCCTTTTCCAACTTCTCCTTGTGCTGCCCAAATACACAGAAGCTCACCAGTTACTCCTATAGGGTATAGAACAATAAAGGTAGTATATCTGAAATATTAGTGCAATTACTAAAGAGTTATTTCTTAAGTTACATAAATCTAGAATGACGATAAGGGAAAAATATTCCAGGAATGTCTTTAAAAAACTAAAGGAGCTTTTTATGATTATCGCCATAAGGATATGTTAATCCATCTAAAATAAATGTGGAATGCACATATTTAGCCTCAACAAATAAATACCACTGTTGTTGCTGTTTAAAATTAAGTTAACTTATTAGAAGATGATTAAAATTAGTTCAGTCATCTCCTAATAATTATTAAAGGTCACTCCTATGTGATCCCATGCCTAGGGCAAGTTTTATATGTTCATTTAAAACAATTATTAAATTTCGTATAAAAATATTAACCTTTAAAACACTGTAACACAGTCGTTTGAAAATTTGCATACAATTTCTGTATTCTTTAATTATTAATGAATTATCAAATAATTAATTATAAAGGTCAATAAAGGTCGTAAACAATAATTTGAATACTGTAGTTAATTAAGCATACAATTACTAGTTAATGGTTCTAGATGTTTTAAAAATGTAATGTAATTGAGAGATGTGATAAAAATACTGATATAATAAAAGGTGGCCCATTAAAACTATGATAACATATACATAGAAAAATCCGCTCCAATTAATTTAATTATTACATAGATTTTTCCTCCTGTTCTGGGAAGGTAGAGATTAGGAGAGTCAACAAATAAAATGAGCGCGCAATATGTTTTTAAAATTTTGTCCCCCCAAAGATTTTATTATACCACACATTAGTGTTGCCAATAGCAAATCATTAAATTATACAATGACTGGATCCAAAAAATACAATTTTATACATCCGTCTAACTGACTCAATAAAAAAAAGTTTACTATTTTGTATTTAATAGTAGTGTGCAAAATACTAGTATACGATGCTTTGAAATATCGGTAGTATCAAATACTTTCCTGAAAAAGTATCAGATACTCAGGCACTACTGTGTATTAGGTGGTTGCATAAAAACTTTATGTAATAGTATTAAATTATTTGAATTAGTGTTAAGATTTGTAATATATTACTGTTTAAGTGTATAGTTTATTTTTATAAATAATTTGTAAATGAATTTAAGACATTAAATAAAAAAAAACTAATGAAATATTTTTTGTTCATTTTTTGAAACTACTTCCGTTCCCAGTGAATGTATTTTTTTTAAAGCGAGGCAAACAATTTCTGACGGCAGAAGTAAGCTAAACGCAAGCACTGTCAAAGAACTTATTTTTTATATGCCAATTATATTTACTAAACTTTAAAAATCCATCTTAATTTGTTTTAAAACTTTATTATATTATGGAATACATGGAAATCATGATAGAATACAAAGAATACATTGGAATACAAGGAAGATAGTTTTGCTGTCATAAATATATTTTCATTTTATTTATGGCAAATCCTCTTAAAGTAATAATTGTAAGTCGCGTAATATTTTTTAATTTGGATGGCACACAAACATCAAGTAGATTTCATTCAAAATCCTTTTTTACTTCCCTCATAAAAGGGAACTGCTTTATTGCAATCGTAAAAAAAATCATCCTCCGAAATTTTTTCAGATCTTTACGTTTCAAGGTCACTAGATGCCGAAAAACATATAGGTCATATGGGGATGACCTGGTAATATTTTGTCAAAAGTCCAATATGGCAACACAAAATGGCGGCCTAGTGAAATGTTAAAACAATTATTACAAAAAAACTACTTATCAAATTCATCGCAAATTTTGCACAAAAACCGAGTATTATGTAGGGAATAGGAATCAACTACTTAAGTGCCTGATTCCAAATTATGTGCCATAAATAATTGGGGTATACAGATAAACTATGATAGATGTTTTTATATGTTTTGTTACCTATTGTAATTTTTATGATGTTATATATGAGTGAATAAGTAATATATAAATGTTAGTACACGTGTAAATATACACAATTTTGATTATATATCTGTTTTCCATTTTTTCAATTCAATTATTCATATTTTATACTCCAAATGGTCACAAAAAATCCACCGTTTACTTATTGACATTATAATCAACGAGCTCTCCTACTCTTAATCATACAAGTATTGAAAGTATCAAAGTATCAGATACTGAAGATTAAAGTATCGATACTATCAGATATCGTAAAAAGTATCAATTGCACATCACTACAAGACGTCAGTTCAGCGGGTCGACCTTTCGTGCAAAACACGAGAATCGACAAGTCATAAACTACAACCATCAAGACGGCTGTGACTCAATGTTGGCAAGCCGGACAATTCGTTAAGAATGTGTATCCACCATTTTAAAATTTCTCGCAGTATTTGAATTTTGATACGAATAATGTGGAATCTACCTTTAACCAAAATATACGATTTTATACGAATTTTATTAGGGTTAGAAAATTATACACACCAAGGTTAAAAGATGCAAAAATCGTATAATTATACACCGATTGGCAACACTGCCACACATGTGGTTAAACTGGAAGGGTCATCATCATCTTTCGATTTCTAAATAAAAAATGAAACGTTTTGGTATTTTTACTTGCCTCGTAAAAAGGGAGTTATTGTAATCGTGAAAAAGTCACTCTCCGAGATTTTTTCGGATCTTCACGTTTCAGGGTCCCAGATGACGAAAAACATGTTTGGTCAAT
>JAUTXW010004795.1:735000-869020 GCA_030620095.1 Kuschelorhynchus macadamiae
TGTATCAGCCAAATGGAATAAATTCGATAATAAATAAATGGGGGCGTGTTTGGAAAAACGCTTGGACCCGTCGATTGGTATTTTTAGTTGCTCATTTTCTCCAATAAAAACTTTTTATACAGGGTGTGTCCTGTAACAGTGGTCAATGCCAACTTTCTTATTTCAAATGCAATACCCCTGATATTATTTAATTTTTGGATTCTTTAGGAGATTCTAAACATATTTTATGTTCAATGTCCTATACCTATCTTCAACTATTTCGGCAATATTAAGTGTTTTCAAATTTATTTTTATTTTATTTATTTCGAATTTATTATTATTCATGAAAGTGGCTCTGGTTACTGAACTATTTATTTGATTACAAAAATTCGCTACAACACACTCAATACTTATTTACCATTTAGGTCTTCATATTAAGAATGTAAGCAAAAACCATTTTAGCGTTCCTTTTTATTGATATGGAACAAAAAGAGCCAGTTTTGTTTACTTTTAAGTTTTGTTTACTTTTGTGTAAAATGCCTGGCCTTTCTCTTTGCAAGACAGTAGATGTCAGTGTCAGTGTCATAGTCTTTTGAATTTCGTTAACTGCATAATAATACCTAATATCAGAAAAATGGTTCATTTAACAGAAATGCATAAAATAACAATTCTACAAATGATTGGTTATGGAGATAACACACGAACACAAGTGGAAGTTGCTCGCTTATTTCATGAAAAATTTCCAAATTTGCCGCATATATCCCAAGGGACAATTAGTAAAATAGAAAAGCAGTTTCGCGAGCTTGGACATGTGAGGCAGATAAAAAAAGCAGCTGCCAATTCAATAAATGATGATAGTAAATTGGATATTATGCTTGAGTTTGAGGAAAACCCACATATTTCTAGTCGACAAGCCGCCGCAATGTTCGATATTAGCCATTCGTCGATTATTCGAACATTAAAAGAAAATAAAATGCATCCCTATAAAGTGATACCAACTCAGGAGCTCATGGAAGACGATTATGATAGGAGAACTTATTTTTGTGACCAAATGATGGCTATGTTAGATAACAATGTTATTCAATTAGAACATGTTTTGTTTTCGGATGAGTGCACCTTTACACTTCACGGTCATGTAAATCGTCAAAATTGCCGCTATTGGTCTAGGGAAAATCCTCACTGGATCAGCGAAGAACATACTCAATATCCTGAAAAGGTTAATGTTTGGGCAGGAATTGTTAGGGATCATATCATAGGCCCCTTTTTCATTGACGGCAATTTGAATGGCGATAATTATTTAGCACTGCTCCAAAATAATGTCGTGCCAACTTTGACAAATTTGTATCCGGATCCAGCAAACCCACAAGTTCCAGCGAATATGATATGGTTTCAGCAAGATGGAGCACCGCCCCATTACCAAATTAATGTCCGGCAGTACCTCAACGGAATATTTCCAAATCGGTGGATAGGGAGACGAGGATCGATAGAATGGCCAGCGCGATCCCCTGATCTGACGCCATTAGACTTTTTCTTATGGGGACATATTAAAAATGTTGTATACAAAACTAAACCCCTCGACTTAGCTGACTTAAGAAGACGAATAACGCTTGCGATTAGATCGGTCACGCCTGAGATGCTAAATAACGTTAGAAGAAATTTCTATTTAAGATTAGGAATTTGCCAAGACGTTCGCGGCGAGCATATTCAACAGTTCCTAAATTAACTTTTTACTTTTGTTTATACCTTATGAAGAAATAAATAATTTTATTTTTTTAATCTTAATTTTTGCAATAAATTTGAAAACACCTAACATTGCCGAAATAGTTGAAGATAGGTATAGGACATTGAACATAAAATATGTTTAGAATCTCCTAAAGAATCCAAAAATTAAATAATATCCGGGGTGTTGCATTTGAAATAAGAAAGTTGGCATTGACCACTGTTACAGGACGCACCCTGTATAAAAAGTTTTTATTGGAGAAAATGAACAACTAAAAATACCAATCGACGGGTCCAAGCGTTTTTCCGAACACGCCCCCATTTATTTATTATCGAATTTATTCCATTGGGCTGATACACACTGTATATATATATATATATATATATATATATATATATATATATATATATATATATATATATTTATTTCAATTTTCTTGATTTAAGGTCAATTTAAAAAATTTACACATATACTTTAAATCATATATTTGCCCATAAACATGATGTAGTTAGATAACGTTTCGACCGCACTTCGGTCTTTTTCAAATCTAAAAATGGAGAAGGGCGTAGAATTTTAATTTAGTATTTTTACATTTAATATTTTATTTTGTTAGTATTACCTTAGAACGTAAACTATTAAGGAAAGTACATTTATTTTTAATTTTATAAAAATGGAAAGTGAAAATTTTCCTTCTTACCTCAATACGTAGGATTATTCAAAACGGTACAAGATGTCACATTTCCACATATATACATACACATCGATACAATTAAAACACACGTATTATGTTAAAACATTAAGATAAGACATCACATTGGTTATTCCAGTATTGAAATATAAAATTTACTCAGGTTGTTGACGTCCTTCTTATCGTTGATGGCATTTTTACTTTTTTGTATTTTGACCATCTCAAAAAATTCTCTTTTTTTAGTTTGCGGTTCGGATTTTAAGATTTTGGTGTTACTATAATCAAAGGTATGTTTTTTTGAAATTTCATGATTTGTTAGAGCCGTCGCGTTTTTTTTGTCATACTTGTGACCCTTCAGTCGGTTTTCCAAGTATTGGCTAGTTTGACCTATGTACACACTGTTGCAATCTTACAAAACATACCTTTGATTATAGTAACACCAAAATCTTAAAATCCGAACCGCAAACTAAAAAAAGAGAATTTTTTGAGATGGTCAAAATACAAAAAAGTAAAAATGCCATCAACGATAAGAAGGACGTCAACAACCTGAGTAAATTTTATATTTCAATACTGGAATAACCAATGTGATGTCTTATCTTAATGTTTTAACATAATACGTGTGTTTTAATTGTATCGATGTGTATGTATATATGTGGAAATGTGACATCTTGTACCGTTTTGAATAATCCTACGTATTGAGGTAAGAAGGAAAATTTTCACTTTCCATTTTTATAAAATTAAAAATAAATGTACTTTCCTTAATAGTTTACGTTCTAAGGTAATACTAACAAAATAAAATATTAAATGTAAAAATACTAAATTAAAATTCTACGCCCTTCTCCATTTTTAGATTTGAAAAAGACCGAAGTGCGGTCGAAACGTTATCTAACTACATCATGTTTATGGGCAAATATATGATTTAAAGTATATGTGTAAATTTTTTAAATTGACCTTAAATCAAGAAAATTGAAATAAAAATATATACTCAAACTGGTCAAAGAAAAATTAAACCAATAATATATATATATATATATATATATATATATATATATATATATATATATATATATATATATATAGATTCACGATCGCGTCACCAGCGCCTGTCACTTTGCGAGTCTGACATTTTTTAAAGCGTTCGCTTAGCTGTTTACTAGTGGAAAGTGGAATTAAGGTGTACTTAAACGAACACGGGAAAGCGAAAATGAGAGCAGTTGCAGTGAGAGAACTAGTTCATCTAATAACAAAATCGCTTCCACTAAACCTGATCAAGATAAATAATAATTTATACCTGATCCGAATAAACACTTGACATAAACACGCAACTCCCACTAAACACATTAGTAAATGTATAGTAACTTTTCGTTCCCACTTCGCAACCGCTATCGCTGTCTTAAGTAGACCTTTTTATTTAAGTTTTCGTAGCTGCAATGAATTGTGAAAAGTCTAATCATAAAATAGACGAATTAAAAAGAGATTGTATATCAAGCCGGTAGCATCTAAAATGCCTAAGTTAAAGAGTTTTTGTTTTAAAGAAACCGTCCTTATCAATATCAAACACTGACAAGTTTCCTTTCATAAGAACCAAAAAAATGTTTATACTTCTATAGTGTCGATATGGGTGAAGGTCAATTTGGCTTCGGAACTGTGTCTTGTGTATATTAACTTTAGAACTTTCTAGTTGGGGTTAGGTTACCTATGATTTATATTTAAATAAAATAGAATATACAGATTTCTTTTTAACTCTCTATTTAAAATTATTAATTTAAAAGAAAATGGAATAGGAGTAATTTCTTATTATAATATTAAGACGGTGCAGACTGCAGTTCTCTTACTTATCTTGATAAGTGTGTACTTCTATATTTTATAAAAGAAATTTTCAATACATAAAATGTCAACTTCAGTAAGATAATTTTTTGACATATATTTTTGCGCTAGTTTGAACTCTTCCGGGGCTAATTCTTTCATTAAGTGTAGTGCTTACTGTAAAACCCTCATTTTTATGCTAATTACTATCAAATATTTTTAAAAATAGCATTTATAAAAGATTACTTCTTAACAAAAAGTTTCCAGGGGTACAAGTAATCTTGCCCATAATATGTTTATAAGTCAAAATAATTTATCTATTTTTGCACGGACATGCGACAGCTTCAATTGCGTAGCGATTCAATTATGCAATAATTTTTTTTAAGTTTTCAAATTTTTACTTCTTTTCAGGTGAGGACCAGTCAGAGTGGCTACAAATTTCATCGATGGGTACACCACTCTAATATAAAAAGCTATTTATTTAAAAAAATTCAGAGGGGAGGTGATTTACGTGCGGGAAATAATATAGGCATTTTCGATGCGTGTGATTTTCTTTTAAATTCAATTAACAATGACGGGGATTACCATAAGACAATGCACACAACATTTTTCAATATAGTGTTCTTAAAACAGTTCACTCCTGCATTGGCTAATTTTCAATAAAAATGTGTAATTGCACTGAACAACGCTACCTATCAGTCTGATCTAGTGGAAATACCACCACATTTTCTTAAAAAAAAAATGCAAGGATGGCTGAAATTATAACCCCTAAAAGATGAATTTGTCACTCATATTAGTCATTTGTCATATTCCCATAACAACCGTCTTAATTAAATTTAAAATTACAGTTTCTTTCAACTTGTGCTCTGTCGCAACTAAAATTTTTGATTTATAGCCCAAAAATATTTCAACTTTTCTGAGTAGTGAGATGCCTACTTGCTACTCGATTTAGATAATAGCGTACGTCATCACCAAAATGTAGCAGTGTGTTGCAATTAAATGCATACCTGGCATTAGTGTTTCCAGTATCTGTAGTTATGAAGATTTACCATCATTTGAAAATTACTTAAAATGTATTAAAAAAATTAATTTTCCTTTTATAGACTACGATCTTATCCTGTTGCTAGTTATCTAAATTCCAGTAGACTATGATTTCTACTTCTTATGCCATCTGGTCGGAGGCCTGCCTCCCTTGAGGTCTTTTTCCGACAGGGCTGTTCTACTTCCTATGGCCGTAATTTTTTTTGTTTTAGTATTATTCTTTGATCTCAATATTTTTGTTTTAGTAGTTCCCACCTTTTGTTTAGTTGCTTTTGTTTCTGCTCTTGTCTTATTTGGATATGTTAATACTGTTTGCACTATTGCCTTACATATTCTTGTTTTGCTGTCAAGGCTCATATCTTTGCAAGTCCACACCAACATTCTCAATTTCCTTGCTATTTATAAAGCTTTCATCGCCTGTCTCTGGGCTTCGTGTTTTAGATTTCTGTTGCTGAATACATCCACTGTAATGTCACTAAATATCATAATACGTTTTAACATTTTTTCTTTTAATTTTATTTTGCATCTTACTAGTTCCTTTGCTATCAGCCTACCCTTCGCTTTATTAATTGACATTTTCATGCTTAGTTGTTCGACGGTAATGCTGAATTGATGTAGAAGTTTTGGTAGGTTGTCATTAGCGTATTACGTTTCTATGCCCCATTCGGTACCATTTTGTGTTTCTTCAGTCTTTAATAAGTTTATTAATTATTAAATTGAACTTCAAAAAGCTGAGTGAATTCCCTTGCCTTATTCCAGCATAAATTTTAGATAAGATTTGTTGTTCTTTTATGAGTTTTTACTCGATTTGTAATATTAGTGTTTAAGTCATTAATTATGTTTACTCTATGTATGGGGATTATTTTATTAATTAATATTTTTAATATGTCCGCTTCTCGAACTTTACATCTTGGTGAGGTCTATAAAGCATAAATACAGTGGAAGATCATTTTCTATACATTTTTCAACTAATTGCCCGAGTATAAGTATTGTATCAACTGTGCTTTTGTTTTTTTTTCGAAATCTTTGCTGTTCCTTTTCTAGTGATATATGCGATTTTTTTTTATAATTACTGTTGGTAGTTTTAGTGTTGAGTGAAGTGACGCAACTCTGCGATAATTTTCAGGGATTTTCCTGTCTCTTTTATTAATTATGTAGCTGTCCTTCAATTTCGTTGGTATCTTTCCTTGGTTCAATATCGTGTTAAAGAGGGTTTGTGCTCAGTGTGATTCCGCCGTATAATACATTGTATATTTACTCTATTCCTGGTGATTTTCGTCATTTTAAATGTCCAATTGCTTCTTCTACCTCTTCTTTAGTTACTGCTCTAGATTCTGCTTATATAGTGATGTCAAGTGGCATATCCTTTGTTCCTGCGGTATATGATTAATCCTAATATTTTTGTTAATTCATTATTTCAGAACTTTTTCTCCATATTGTTTTCTAAGCTACATATAACCCGTTTCTATGTCCTTGGTGTATTTTTAGTTGTTTTTATCTTTATTGCTTCTCTGTTCACTTTATTTCTCATGTCTTTGTATCGCTCGTATTCTTCCGGTGTGGTATGATTTTTATATTTTATACATTTCTTCTCCTTTTTCTCGAATATTTTTTTTTTATATTCTAGTCGAACCACGGTGTTTATTTTGATGTTCAGTTTTTATTCACTTTTATCTTACTTGGTGCTTCATTTGCTGCTTCCAATATACTTGTTTTGATGCTTGTTTTCATTTGAATAACCTATAAATTTTTCTTTTCACGATCTATCAATTTTTATTTTATCGTTCTTTTGTACTTGGGTTCATTATATTTTTGGTATGCTGCCCACGATTTGTACCTATATTGCTTGATGTTTATGTTCGGATATCTAGTCTGGGCTGTATTTATCTATTGCTTAAAAAGTGATCCATCATGTTGTCTTCTATTGTTACTTCACGTAATTTTTTGCTGTAAAGAATGGTCGAAGAAGGTATTATTAAAATATTATTAATAATGATTAAGCAGAATTCTATCAGGTTAGATCTTTAATCTTTGTTTTAATCCAGTTATTTCGCTGTTTCTAATTAGCCCCTTAAGATCACCCTTTAAAATAATATTTTGTTTCTTCTTTCTTCGGTATCATTTAGATAAGTTCTGGGAGATATTCATAAAAGTATTTCCTTTCTGTTCTTCCTCTATTACAATCAGGTACTTAGACTGCTAATAGGTTTGGTGTCTTGCCATCGCTTTTCTTAGTATTCTTTCTTTATTATACTGGATATCATTTATGTTATTTACTCAGTGTTATGCATCATCTCTCTCTCTATACCTATATATGCCCATACATACTTTTGTATACCATTATAGAGAAACACGTAGCATCCTCTCGGAGTTGCTCTTTTAGCTTGTTTTTAGTTTCGCTAAGTAGGCAGATCTATTATTGTTTTAAAAGAATATCCTATGTGGCCAGCTTAGAAATATATTTCCGTTTACTTTCTCGCTTATCTTTACCAAAGAAGTTCACTAGATTTGAAATAAGCATCGTCCAGCGTCCCATTAGTACGAGTTTTGGGAACAAGCATCTTCTCAAGCCCACGACAGTTAACAAGGAAAAAGACCACATCGCTTTTCCTATTGGCCGCTAGTTTAAAATGAAAATTTGAATAATTTTATTTCACTATAACTAGATTATTGACATTACTGCAAATTGGAAGATTCAATATCACCTTTCTCAATTTTTGTTTAAATAATAGAACCAATCTCTACCAAACCTAAATTAGAGTTAGATATTAAGCAGTTAATATACCGTTATTTGTTGAAAATTCCAAACAAATAAATAGAGTTATTAACGGTTGTGATAATTTTTATAATATCCACAGAAATATATCTAAACAAGCTATTTGTGTAAAAAAAAATCATACAATCAATTGAGGTCAGGAAAGTTTCCGTTAGAAATAATATTAACAATATTCTTAATTTGAAAAAAACATGGAAACCAAAAGTTTTTTGAAAAAACTCAATATATCATTGTATATCATTATATTACTATATATTATGGAAAACCGTCACAAGCCCACGACAGTTAACAAGGGAAAAGACTACATCGCTTTTCCTATTGGCCGCTAGTTTAAGATGAAAATTTGAATAATTTTATTTTCACTATAACTAGATTATTGACATTATTGCAAATTGGAAGATTCAATATCAGCTTTCGAAAATTTAAATCGTCAGAAAAATCCAACATCTTTTTCAATTTTTGTTTAAATAATAGAACCAATCTATACTAAACCTAATTTACAGTTAGATATTAGGCAGTTAATATACCGTTATTTGGTGAAAATTTCAAACAAATAAATAGAGTTATTAACGGTTGTGATAATTTTTATAATATCCACAGAAATAGATCTAAACGAGCTATTTGGGTAAATAAAAAAATCATACCATCAATTGAGGTCAAGAAAGTTTCCCTTAGAAATAATATTAACAATATTCTTAATTTGAAAAAAACATGGAAACGAAAAGTTTTTTGAAAAAACTCAATATATCATTGTATATCATTATATTATTATATATTATGGAAAACCGCCTTTCCTGCGCTGTTCAACTTATTAAGAATCACCCAGTTCGAAAGGTCCAAGAACAAAAAACAATCAATTTTTATCTTTAATTTTTTTTTGGAAATTTTGAGAACTTGCTTTCAGCTAAGAGGGGGAGAGTTACGTTCCTGTGAGTAATTAATTATGCATCTTTACACAATTGAATCTTACAACGTTTGGACCTTTGTCGTTACGTTCACAAGCATTATAACTATTTAAGAACTTATAAATATATCTAAAATGCATTTTCAAAACATTCCTCAATATACATTCATGTAGTTAAAATATTTTTTTAACAAAATTTAATATTTCGATATCGCATTTTTTGAGTTGTAAGTTTGATTTTGTATTATGGTAGAGAGACCTTAATACGGGCTTGGGAACGGCACTGGCAGTTACTGAGTTACTTAGTCCAACAAGCACTTACCAGGGGCAATAATTACCAGGGCCAATAATTTTTAATAAATTAATCAACTTTTGATTAAGCTACAGATATTTTAAAAGATAAGCAACACGAGCATTATTATAAAATAAGCAAAACAAACTTAAAAATAAAAGTACAAAGTAGTGAATTCTATCAAGCACTATTGATGGAATTCCCTGTGAAATTTACTAAAAAACGCTACAACACTACAATAGACCCAAAATATTTACTGCATTTTTTCAGCACCCAGACGAAAAGATCAATTTACTTGTATGTATACAATGAAAACAAAAAGGCCGTTACAAAATTTTTCATGTGAGCGAATAGCGAGTTTTTATTCAAACACGGGGTTCATTTTTAACGCACAATTCGTTTCATGAACTGCAGAAAATCAATACACCGATTTACCTTTCTCTCAAAAGTAAATAACAATATCAAAGATTCGTTAACCGGACACATCGATCATCGGCGGGTAAAAATGTGCTTTCGCATTAGGTATTGTTAAATTAAACAAAAAAAGTTTCTGTATCCCGTTGTTGGCGTATTTGCTATATATATACACTCAATTCGCTCTGATTTTACAGCAAACATATTTGGTCTTTCGATGGAATATTGTGTTGCTAATATATGGGATGTCTAGTAAATCGGTATAAGATTTAATGCTTTTTTCGGAAAAAAAGTGTTCTTTGAACTAACTTGGCTTAGGCTTTAGAAAATTAGGTTGATAATGCTAAAAGACATCATAAATCATTTTAAGATACAGCGTCCTGTTGTAAGGTATACTATACTTACAGTAGAGTAGGTACATTAACTTTAGGTATCTGTGGATTGTCCAAACATAAAAATACTAAAAGGTCTACATTTTTTTTATCAATCCCTTGCAGAAATGTTTTCGCAAACTACAAGTTCGATGCCGAAAATCACCTTTTTTGAGCTGTAAAACTTTGATTTCTTAAAACTTGGCTACGTGCTCTTAAAATGATACTGGCAGCAATAAAAAACGATTGTGGACACAAAGTGTGGAATAATTTATTCTAAACTTATTCACACTGAGACGATTCTAAGTTTATACAAAAATATAAGAAATGGCTCGAATCTAAAAAACTTAGTTGAACTAATTTAGTATTACACTTTTCATATTGCACTTGTTTTCTTCATCATAAAATAAAACAAAGACATTACATACATACTGGGGTAATTTTAAATGACCTTGTCATTTTAATACAACTTTTTAGAGATAACGGACAAATAAGTAAGATTTGAATGGATTAATGTTATTTAGGCACAAAAAAGTCTAAATTGTAAGCTGTTCAAAAATTTTCTCTATCATCCAATAAAGGGTGGAGGAAGAAATTTCATGGTCTCGTTAAAAAGAACATTTATAGGGCTATCAAGTGATGTATCATCTCATGTATTTCAGCTCTTGTACCGAACTTCAGATGACGCTTTCTAACAAATTCGCGTATTTTGCTTATTTTCTTGGAAATTGCAATTGGTATTATATATCTATAATACATTCTAAAAGAAGGACGTGAAAAATAAGGAAAATATTAAAAACTGCAGTTAAATATCTTTCTTCTGAAAAGAGTTATCACGATTATTAAAAAAACTATGTAGGTTTGACTAGGTACGACCGCCTTATAGGATTTCTTTAGAATTAAACCATCAAAGCGACTAATTATTTCGTATTGTAATAGCATGCTTAAATGCACTAAATAATATCAAAACTTAAAAATAGAAACCGAAATCAAATGTTACCTATTCTAACCAGAATCTAAAAAGGCTATAGGATTTTTAAATATAAATAGCCCTAGACAAAGAATTCAAATTACAGGACTCATTATGTCAAAATCAGTATTTTATTATCGGTTTTGATTTGATTGAGCTTCTCATAAAATATCTATTGCAAATGGAAAAGTATTTGATATATTTGCTGTGTACTTTGAAAACATGCAAAATGCAGTAATTACTTAAGGCATATATAGTCTAAGATGCCATGAAAGGCAATACGATATAGGAGTTTTTTAAGGTTGGCATATATTGACATTAACCTGCGTGTCAGTATTGGAATATTGACACAAATTTGGGGATTGTTGGGGGTACTTCAGAGAATAAAGAATATTTCACAGGTCAACAACAAAATTATTGTTTTTGAACCGACATCTCTTTTTAAGTAATTTTGACCTGCTAACTCCGAAAATGACCTCGGATTTGTCCTATCACCTCCCATTTTTTCACTAGCTAAAATATTTATGGAATTCTCTATTTCATAACAATATTGCAAATACACAAGTTTAAAAAAAGTTTTTATGCGTAAATATGGCAGTAACCGTTATCTGCGAAACACCTTATAGAAAATACTGAAATGGCAATCCTGTATTACTACTACGCCGGTGTGACGCAGCGAGAATATTCCGCGCACTTGCATCTAAACACGCCATGCCTGCCAAAAACAGTGCGTTTGTATGTTCGACCGAGTATATTGCTCTGCTTCTTATTGTCTGTGTTTTTCCAAGTCATGGAAAGGCGACATTGTGTTAATAGTCCAAATCATTTTTGGTATATTTGCGTTAGATTTGTTGTTGTAAAACAAAGACAAAATATAACTTCATTTGTTAGTAAAGTGTATTATACGTACTTTGGAGTGAAAATAGGAGACCAAGACAAATCTTGGGCACCACACATTGTATGTAGAGTTTATACACAACCTTTAGAAATTGGACAAAAGGGAGAAAAAAGTGCTCCAGTATCGGGGTCCATTCACATACGCCGAGAGGGCTAAACGGGGCTCTCCAGTAGTGCTTAACGAGGCGGAGGACTGGATCCTCGTCAGTAGAAAGATAAAATTCAATAAACGAAGGAAATAAGGAAATAAACATCGGAAAGGCAAAGATAGTGGGTAACACCACAAAAGTTTTTCTTAAGTCGGCGGAAGACTTTAGGAAACTAACGCGCCACCTCGATGAAGAAAAGAAGGGGTACTATACGTACTCTCTTCCTGAGGAAAAGAGGGAGCATGTAGTCCTGAGAGGACTACCTCTCAATATCCCGCCACTGGTTATCAGTGAAGAGCTAAAAGCTCAAGGGGTAATTGACGGGAAGATATTCCCTATGAGCAGTAGACGCACCAAACAGGTGATTCCCCTGTACTTGGTTAAAACACAAAATAAAGAGATTTATAAAATCACCAGGCTCCACGATCTCGTAGTGAGGGTGGAACCTAAGAAGAAAAGCATTGAGCCACAACAATGCTTCAGATGCCAAAGATATGGCCACACGCAGTGGAAGTGTACCTTCCAGGAACGATGCGTTAAATGTGTTGGAGGGCACCGCTCGACGGTCTGTCCCCTTACGGTGGACAAGACCTCAAGGAATGCGACGTGTGTTCTGTGCGAGGAAAAGGAACACCCGGCATCTACCGTGGATGCACGAAGTGCCCTAAAGTGGTAAAATATACTCCCAAATCAACACCACCACCAACACACACACACACCACAAAATCAGCCCCCCCCCCCCGAGGAGTCGCGTACCACCACCCTGCAGCTGCCAGTACTTCTTCAGGAGGACTGACAATGGATCAGTTCCTAAAAGCATGAAAGAAATGGCAGACTCCTTAATGAAGGAAACTCAGAAGATGATTATAGAGGCCCTAAAACCTAGAAATGGCGGAAAATAATCCCCCAATACCAAAAACTCTAAAGATAGTGTCGTGGAATGTAAACGGCATTAGACAGAGAAAAATAGAGATAATACAGCTAATCTCTGAAAAGACACCTGATATTCTGGCACTGCAGGAGACCAGAATAGGCAGGGCGGAAAGGTTCTCTATCCCACCAATGGCGGTGGCGTAGCGCTCCTCGTAAAGAGGACACTCCCACACGCATACATTGGGATTGAAGACGTAGACATAGAAGTCGTAACAATCGAAGTCCCCACCTCCAGAGGGAAGATTAAAATCTCCTCTGCATATAGGCCCCCTAGAGGGGACCTATTACAGGAAGACCAGGCACTCCTCAGGTGCTAGATATAGCAATCCTAAAGAACATTGTCCATGACTTTGAAATCGAAACCCTAGAAGAAGGGACGTCGGATCATAATCCGATCAAGCTATTTCTGGGTAATGATGATAGGGCACAGGAAACCACAATAAGAAAGCAGAGAAACTGGCGGACTTACCCACAAAAAGTCCAAGACAAAATCGAAATCGCAGCCATTAATGATACTGGAAGCTTTCCACGAAATCACAGTAATAGTCACAACACCATTCTCACAGCCTGGGAGCGATATACCTCACGATCTGAGAATTCTCATCAGAGAGAACAGACAACTCAAGCATGCCTTTGGACGGAGGCACCTTGAGCAGGGGGTATGGCGTATACAGACCAAGAAAAGGCTGAAGCCTTGGCGGACACTCTCGAGCATGAGTGCCGCCTAAACCACCATCCGCTAGAAGATGATCAACACGAAGTTGAGATACTTAATGGCTGCAGAAGACTAAATGACATAGAAACTCCTGTTACGGTAGAGCATCCGGCTACACCTCAGGAAATCGAAGGGGTCATAAAAAGCCTGAAGAAGCGAAAAGCTCCAGGAAAAGACGGAATTACCAATCAGATGTTAAAGCGACTTCCTAGAAAAGGAATTGCTGCACTAACCAGCATAACAAACGCGGTTATGAGACTGGACCACTTTCCCAACAGGTAGAAGCATGCGGAAGTAGTAATGATTGGTAAAACAGGGAAAGTCCGAACTTTCCCCCAAAACTACAGACCGATAAGCTCACTGAAAGAATCTTGATCACCAGGATCAAAAATGAAACAGCAGCCCTAGACATAATCCCAAATGAACAATTTGGCTTCAGAAGCGGTCATTTTACTGAACTACAAGCCCTAAGAATGGTTGAAACTGTCACCAGCGGTTTTAACCTAAAAGAGGCTACTGGCATGGTCTTCCTAGACGTAGCCAGAGCCTTCGATAGAGTATGGCATAAGGGACTTGTATATAAAAAGCAAGATGCTGGATTTGCAACTAAAACTTGCAAACTAATAGCCCGCTATCTTAAAGATAGAACGGCAAGTGTCAGAGTTGAAAACTCGAGATCGACACAAAGGAGACTAGAAGCGGGTGTGCCCTAAGAATCTGTGTTAGGACCGCACTTATATAATGCATGGTGAACATGGCGAACATAGCAAACACACTGCTCTGAGTGATCGCGGCATAAAATGAATGACTCGATACAGTCCACAAAAAATATTTGCGTTACTATGGTTAAGATGTTCGTACAATCGGTACTCCAAAAAGCTAAGTAGAAACCAGTTTCAGTGTTTTTATTAGATTACGTTTATCATCGCTTGGCAATTATAGTTCTTGGAATTAGATCAGTTTGGACTAACTTTTCGACGAGAAAGCTATGTGGAAAAACGCCTTACACAGTGCAGAGAGTTCCAAGCGTTCTGGAGCTATCGTCCTATTAAAGATTTTTATCACAAAACATAAACACTCATATATTAAAATGCTTCTTGAGTTAGACAGTGCCAATTTGGAATAGCTTTACAAAATTTCACCTTTAATTGTAAAAGTATCTTCAAAAAGTTTAATTGCTAGGGATTAAAAAAGTAAAATTCGTATATTGCAAAAATGTTATTGGCAACTTTTTTAATGTTTTTCTAAGTTGAGAATCCTAACTGGAGTTAAGAGAGTCATGGCTTGTATTAACTAGTACATTTTGGACCTTCTCTAATTTAATCATAAAGTTATTTCTGTTTTCTATAATTTTCAAGAAACCTCTACATGTAGACGCAATTTGGATCTTTTGCACACTATCATACAAATATAACATATTGCATATTGGAAATAAACATTATTTTGATTGTAAATCACGACATAATAGCGGGAGTTATACGAATTCGAATAAATAACAACTTGTGTAAGGGTTCATATATTCAAATGCATTTTTGATGCCGTGATTTATACTACATATTTTCTTTAAATATAGATGATAGAACAAATTGATATTTATCAAAATGTTATCGAAAAAAGAGGTTCCTCTTAAAACTAAATTGAACTCGGAAAGATTAATATGAAGCAAATGCGAAAAAATAAAACCTTGTTTTTATATACTAAGTAAGTCATTAAAATTGCTGCTTACGCAGTCACGAGAGTAGTCAAAAAGGGGTGGAGATGGAAGAGAAAATTGAGTTTTCAATGACTATTGCTTTAAATTCAACGTTGTATTGTTCCCGTTTTCTGGGTTAGGATATAATAAAATAGAAACGACTAGATTGTAACAAAACATTAAATACTTTACTGACATTTTTTTGGAAATTCAAAATTTTTAGTTTTATGTCAGTGATTTTTGGCAGAGGAAGCCTATTTTAAGTCCAATCTAAGCTAATGAGGATTCTTCAAAATTAAGTCGGAAATAACAAAAAAGGGAGAAGGAATAAATGAAACATTAATTTAAGCTTAAGTGTGGATTCCAGATTTTACGATATAACTAATTAAAAATAACCAAATTTTCAGTAAACTATCTAGTTTTCTTATAATTTCGATAGGGATTACCGTAAAAATATTTATGTGAAAAGAGAAAAACGACATTAAAGAAAAAGCACATGATTTGGTCGATATTTACGTGAACTAAAAAAGATTTGCAGCATCCAGAGTATTTTCTATTGTACTTTTCCAATGCCAAGGCCTGTAACTTTCATTGTCAGTTTATTTCAGGTTGTGTTTAAGTCCTCTTTTATAAAACCTCGTCTGTTTCAGAATTATTCCTTGGTTTCTTGGCTGCAATAAAAGTTACCTGCTGTAAAACCCTATAGATATTGGCTACCTGAATACAGTTCTGGATGTTAAAATATTTAACTACACTTTTCATTTGGTTTCTGACTAATTTTTTAAGAAGTATACTACAATTTGAGAAATCATCTTTAAAAAACAAAAATACTTCTGCATGTACTAAGATCTACTTCTAAGGACTTTGATTCACTATCATTAAATGGTAATCTATGTTTCTTACCTACTATACAATTTTCACAAACTTTTTGATTTTCATCAAATAAAATGTTGTTTTCCTTTAAAATGCCTATTACATAAACGAAATTTACGTTCGCCAGTTTACAATGACAATCTGTCAAGTTTTCAACAATAATGTGGTGAGAAATTTCAATTTTTGATTTACATCTAAATGTCATTTATTGGCATAGTCCACACTTGACTGGTCAGCCTTGTCATTTCTGTTCTTGTCAGAATGTAAAATGTACTTTTGTCCAATGCTTTTTCCATTAGACAAAAATGTATCTTAAACTACGGAATAAATGACACATCACAATGTTATCCCATTCGTTCTGTTCCCAGCTTCAAATTAATTTTTTCCTATTCCTGTCTGTGATCCTGACATATGATTCACGTCCCATTTCAACCAACTTTTTCACTGACTTGTTAATATCTATAAACTGTCCTGTATCATAACACATGTGATCACTGGCTACGATAACCATAAACCAGTCACTACTGACTTTGACCCAGTCTCCTATTATATATTTGCTCGCAAACATATTCGATTAACAGTCCATGCCTTTTCGAATAACCCTTTTAGGCAATGCTTTTTCAGGTATCGAGGTTTGCGACATCTGAAACATTTTATCTTCGTCAAGGTCCTGTATTCTTACCAGCAACCAAGGCCATAACTTGCTCACTCTAATTAAGCCTCCTAAGCAGACACGAAATATTTAACGTTTTCTGGCAGTGACATTAATATTTTTGTTATTATCACCTCATCATTAGGTTTATTCACATCAGCCACACTACCCTGTTTATAAGCAAAAAATATCTATTGAAATAAATAAACTCTTATTTGTGGCTTGTGTTCACAGATGGACATTAATTTATCCCACATCTCTGTTGATGTATTGCATAAAAGAATGTGAGTTAGTGGTTTTTCTTCCCTTAGTACAACTATTTTCTAAGCCTGGGCATATCTACGGTCTGTCTATACATAAAAATACATTTTTAGAAATAATCACCTTGCTAACCAACTGCTTAAGTTTATTATTGCTATGGGTTTTAAGAAGTCTAAATACACTTGCGTTTTAAAAAATAATCACCTTGCTTTAAACATACTTATTTTACTAATAATGGGTTTGTCTGGAGAAACATTCAAAATCTTATTAACAAAAATTGTTAGCCGTGTATTTATTTATTTTAAGTTCACAGATTTATGCCGCGGTCTGAGTTTCAGCAATGCCACAGATAAACTATTTTTTTCCTGAAAATAAGTTTTCTTGGAAAACTTAACAAGAGCAACTCAAAGATTCAAAAGAAAGAAAAAATACTGACATAAAGATGTTTATCTATAGAATTTAACCGTCTCTTTAATTTTAGAATTAGTATGTTACGCTCAGCAACCGATTAAGTAATATATTAACTGATCGCTAAGATTTTACGTCTCAAATGAGAGTTATAGGTTTTAAGACTAAATGAAGAACTATAAACTTATGAAACAGTTTAAACTAGAGTCTTAAAAACTAAGTCGCCATTTTATTTGTTCCAAAAAAATAGGAAAGTACGGGCAAATATTGTTAAAAAAGTTTCACAAATTAGTTTCCAACTTCCATTAGCTAATAAACATTAATTTTGATACAAAACATCTTGCTGAAGAACCAAAACTTTCAAAATTTCAATATATTTTCCAATTCTGTACTAATTTTGGAAACTCGTGTGTTTTATATTCTCATAATATTGATATTTACAATAAATTTCAACGCACAGAAAAAACTTGAGGTACAAGTGGTCTCTAATGCAATTATTAATATTCATGGCAATGGCGGCTTGTGAATTTAAGAACGGGTGAAGCGCAGGGTAGCTAGGTGTCTACCTCTAGCCTCCGATGATCCGAAAGCACTAATTTAGATTAATTCTATAACAAGCGAACAAGCGCCTGCAGCAGCAGTTTTATGCCGCTTCCATCTCTATTTGGCTTACGAATATTCACCATTGCGTTGCCATAACAACTGCCGTAAACAAATCTAAGGGCGAAAGATGGCGTGCGGGGGGAGTCTGAAGCGAAATTTGTTAACTGCTGATTGTGATTCCTCAACGGGTCGCTCTTATGAAAACGCACTAGTTTTGATAGCAAATAATTGTACAATTAAGGAAATAATGTGAATTTATATAAAACGTACTACATTTTTATGATATAAAATGTTTAATATTTTAAAAATATTTTTATTTTTGAGTAAATTGATTGGAAAATGTAGGTGAAGCGGCGCTTCACCCGCGTCCCCTGGCGAGTCGCCACTGGTTCATGGATATTCATAAAACATGCCACTTAGATCATTTTTATATTAAGATATCGTATCTACCATTTTTATTTTGTTAATATACCTCTTCGTTTCCGTAATATTAAATAGTATTAATTACATTAAAACTCATAACATATTTGGGGGATATTTTATGTAGAAGTAATAAGTTTCAGTTTAAGAAAGAATAAATATACTTAAGAATGATTTTATGAATGCCTTGAAGAAGTTGATAAGATTACAGTTCTTAAGAGCATTGGCTTTATGACTTATTTAGAAAGTATACTGAAAGATCTCTTAACATTGCACCATTTTAGATTTAAGAAGAATCTTTAGAATTAAACATGTTTTAGCAGAAAGTTTATTAAAAGACTTTGTCTATATCCTGAAGACCTTCATAAATTGTTTCTTGGTGTACACCTAATGTCAGAACTCGGTGTACTTTGTATTAAACTCTTACCATAGATTCCAAAAGTAAGTAAAAGAATTTCATTGTTCTGTTACCTTAGTACCTACTTTTCTGTTAGTTTGGCAATTTGTTGTAATACTTACTTATTATATTTATCGGAGAAAATATAATTAGGAGAGCTATCCATTTCTTTTTCTTACTTAATAAACAGTTAATCAAGTTTTCTCTGCAAGAAAATCAACAAGCTAAAATTTTGTTTAGAGATACATAAAACAAATATGCAAAAAACAAGGGAAAATAGAATTTTCCGGTTGAATCTTTTGGTAAAATCTCACAAGTTGTGCACGTTTTTAAGATATAACGAGACGAGAATATATGTAACTTAATATAAAACAATTTACTATTAGCAAATTTGATAGTTTGACTAACTATTTTTATAAGCAGGCAACTTTCAGCTTTTATCGTACAGCGAAACACAAATTTTTTTATTAGGCTAAGAAATTTTGTTAACCGTTTAGTGAAACTAAAACTGCATCAAATATTTTGTTATCATTATACACTGACTGTGGTTATATGCAATAAAATATTTTAAATTAAAAATTACTTAAGTTACCTAGAGTACCCATGTTCAAATAAACCTAAAGAAACACATCGAACTGCAAATTTACAATAAAACTTCTGGAAGGACTAAAATAAAATCCTTTAGATCACAATTCGATTTGAATGCACAAATAAAATAAAGGATTTGAATAAAACTATAGAAATTCTAGGGTGTTATGTACCAAAGAAGACAAATAAACTTCGTAAATGTGTAATGCCCAAGCTCCATTCTCTAGATTCCCTCAGGTACAATATTCTAGGAACGCAATCTTGCCAAATGAAAATTTCTTCAAAATGTTTGCCACTAAAATAAATTGCACCTTATGCTCGGTTGTAGGTGTTAAAGCAAAAATTCTACTGCTCTAATAGTTTCGGGAATAGTTGAGCTCCGCAACGGTCTTAAAAGAATTCAAGGATTTGCCTGTCGAGAAAACTTCAAATATATTTTAAAAGGCTAAAAATCAATATTTTTAATATAGCAGGTACATTTTTCAAAATAAACTGTCTGCAAATTTAAAGGTTTGTTCAGTTTAAAAGATGTTTTTATTTCTAGTTATCCTATTTTAATTAGTAAAGCTGCTTCAAATATTTCAACTTCCGAAGTCGTGTTAACTCGTTTTGTGTTATATATATAACAGCAGACAAATAAACGACGTATAAGTTAAAGTTTACAAGTTCTATATATTTTTTTATCAAAATAGCCACTATACTGTTTTTACGCCTAAACCTTTTTACTGAGGGGATATTTTGGACATTCGTTATTATAGGGGAATGTTTGTTCCTGGGTTTCACGCAATTTTTTATATATTGTCAAGGACTTGGAATTTTGTATTACTTAAATCTTACCAATTGTTGCATGATATACAGTAAACTGGTTCTATGATTATCATCGATAAAGTGAATTGTCTAAGTACTACAAATGTGCTAAAAACAGCATTTTGAAGATAAGATTTATTTACGGTATTTTTTTAAATACATTTCTACTATTATAGTTTCACGGAAAAAAATTGGCAAATATAACAACAAAAAATTACCTTTAACTATAATTTTTAATAGCGGACAACTAAATAATTAAAAAGGCGTGCAAAAATATATAGTAAACTTAAGTCATAATGCTTCGTTTAACAACAGAAAACACAAATATGAAATAGATTTTATAATTTTTCCAAAAATATATAGTAAACTATTATAGTTTCACGGAAAAAAAGCAAATATAACAACAAAAAATTACCTTTAACTATAATTTTTAATAGCGGACAACTAAATAATTCAAAAATATATATAATGCTTCGTTTAACAACAGAAAACACAAATATGAAATAGATTTTATAATTTTTCCTAAATAATATTGTGTAGCTTATTTAAAGTTACTTTTATGTCATATTATACTGTTTTCTAATTGTTTACTAATAAACTATTGGCAGTTAAAATCACTCCCCTACTATCTTAAAATTTAAAGCAATAATATATTATTGTATTAGAAAAAAATATATATTGTGTCGTTAAAAATATAGTTTTTGTGTTTCTAATATACTTCTTTGGGTATTGTATCACTAGGTACCTGTAAACACTTATCCCTTTTTTGTAAACTTTACTAAACTAACTATTAAATTTTAAAAATATTACGCTGTAATCCAAACCATTCTGATTACAATCTGTAACAATAATTATTGAAAAAGATAAAAAGGAGGTGTCAGTCAGATGCTGTTAGAGAGTGCGGTAGCAAGACAATTTCTATAATATCTTTCTCTCTCACACCTCTGCTGCCCTTTCCGAGACAATATTCATATCAAAAACAGAAAATATAATTTACTATCCTTCCTTTTTAGTGACCAATGTCAACCCGTTTTTTCGCATAAAATATGCTTCCACACACAACTAAAATTCAAATAGTACTGTAGTTTCTAAAATGTAATTTTAACAACAATATTACTTAGATTAATTGAGGATTTTTTCCATGTTTTGTTGTGATATTACCTGTTTTCATTTTAAATTCAACTGTGTTGATCCTGAGTAAAATAGTATACTCGAAAACTTGACTATACAAAAAAAAAGGATTTTTCATTTTACCATAGGCCAAATTTTTTAAAAAGGCGACCACCCCCACTACCAGTGCAAGATATATCTTTTAAGTAGTCAGCGACGACTATTCGGTCTGCTACTTTGTGATCGAAAAGAGAACTTTCTGAGCTGTATGATGAAAAAACATATCCATCCCTCTTTTCAGTGGTGATTTTGCCCCTCATTAGGTCAAAATTTTTGCCCTTAAGTAACTGTATAAAATTTGAAATTAGTGGGGAACAGAATACACTTTCTTTTTCCATCTTGTAGAACTTTTTAAGCCTTTATTCTAATTATTCTTTTGGACAAACAAATTTAGGTTAGGCTAGGTCAAGTTAGTGAACTTAGTGAAAACTACTTTCTAACTTTCACTACCCACAATGTGGAGATAAAATAAAGCATTCTCTCTCTTCTTTTAGCACCATTATTAATCCCCACACTATTTGACTGTATTTTTTTTTATAAATAACTCAATAAATAACGAACGCCGAATGCTTGCTTTATATACTTCTCAATATCCTGGCTTAATATCAAGAAAATTAGAATTTAGAATATAATTTAAATTAAAAACATATTCTTAAAAGAATGTTAATTTCCTCATTTTCATCTCCCTAATTACATAAAATGATATTGCTGACAGCATATAAAAAACTTACCTTCAAATACAGTTACCAAATCAGCAAACCTTCATTTGCTTAATATGTCACCTAAATTCCATGATTATATACTGTTCAAAATTAACGATTACAACCTCCTTTTTTTATTTTTATTATTGTTTTTTTTTTATTTTATTTATTTTTTTATTTTACGTTGTTTTACTCGGTGCTCAGATTCTTTAATTTCGGAGGCGTTAGGGCGTGAGTTCAAATAATTTAAACAATATTGTGGGCGCCTAGAGTTGCCAAAGAGGTTGAGCAGAAAAGAAAAAAACAAGATAGATACTAATGTACGCAAGGACACAATACTTAAGTTAACTTGTAATGTAGCTTCCCAAAACCTTCTAATTCCTGCAATGGACAGATTATAAATAAAAGAATGAAATACTAATGCAAGGAAATTTATTGTAAATTGTATATAAAATATAAGTATAAATATCACAGTGGTATTAAACGTTGTTCAACACAATCAACAGTAACAATCAAATCACCACATATGAGGTAAAACGATAACTACACTATTCATGAAATTAAATGTGCCAAATGAAATAATATTTATATCTTTAAGTTTAATACCTTGAAAGTAATGAAAAATTTTGATACATAAATTTACCATAAAAGTCAAATGAACTACCAGTAATTAAATATTTTGATTATTAAAATTTAAATTATGCAAAACTGATTAGGTGGAAAGATTGGAGTGAATATTTAAAGTATTAAAATTTTAAATTAAGTAAAATGATTAGATGGATAATTGAAAAGAAAGAGAGAGGGCAAGGATACAACCTTGAATTAAATTTTATTTTCTTAATTAAGTTTTATATTTGTTACCAAATATTGTTGAAAGAGCATAGCATGAATGTTGCAAAAACCAGATTTAATAAATATTATTTTATAAAAACCTCATATGAGAGATGAAAATATTAGTATCATATACCGATATTGGCTGAAAATCACCGATAATATGAAGATGGGCTGTAATGCAAAATATATTCAAACAATCATAAAACTATAACAGGTGGCTGAAAATCACAGGTAATTTTAGGAAGTATTACCCATTGACATGGGTACCCAATATACACTCAACATACCTAATATAACTTATACTACAAAAAACATAAAGTCTCTTACTACCTATAAGCTATGAGCACTTACAAAGCAATTGTTTGAAAAAAAAACAATAAGAGTGTTTTACAAAACTCAAATTTAATAAAATAAGCCAGAAGATGCAATGAATTCTTTACTCAAAATCAACTAATTAAATAAAATACAACAAAGTAATACTTTAGAGAGTTATAGGTACCGAAATTAGAATAAAAGTTTATAGTTACTGATTTGCAAATGAATTCATGAGAAACTATTTATTTAGAATTAAATTGCTTAATGACTTAAAGTGACTTTATAAAGGTAATTATAGTGCGAGAAGGCTGAATAATTGAAAAATTAGCAACGAAAGATCAAATTTCTAATGTACGCTCAGGGTAAGTAGAACATCAGTAGTCATACCTTTTATAAGCTAAAACAAGAAAAGGTACTTATCTTTAGACTCGGTGTTGGGTTGGTTCCCTAAATGAAGACTTTCTTCAACGCTTCACAGCAGCGGTTAGCCTATAAGCTCAACCAAAAGGAGGTGGTCCTCTAGACGAGCAGACTGCAACGGAGGCCCCAAAACAGCACAAGCCAACAAGGAAAACCTCAAATGCCCCGTTCCAGCTACGCCACGGTAGTCCAACCAGAATCTAAGTTTCCAACTTCCTGCCTGATGTCCCTAAGTTGACCTGCCTAAGCCACTGTTCTTCCCACAATAAAAGAGTGATGTTGATTTTATTGTGATTGCGGTATTAATTAAAATATGCTCCTGCTGTAGGTTAAAAGGTCCTTGTAGTAGGATAAAAGCTTCTTGCAGTACGTTAAAAGCCTTAAAAGATAGAGAAATGTGCTGAGTACCAACCCACGTGGCGACTATCCATGAACCATCTCTCTAGCAAGATTTTCTAATAATTTTGAATGACTAATTACCCGATGTTATGGCTTTGAGTAGTCTTAAAGTGCTTTCCAATCCCAATTAAAGCTTCATAGAATTCGCCGATCAGTAGAACTTCTTACACGTCGTGTAAAATGGCGGCACAAAAAAAACTATGAGAACTAACACTTCATTATTATTCTGCAGAGAAGTAGTAAGAGAGGATCTCTTTGTTCGGTCCAAAGGTTTTATAGTCCTAACATAGCAAAAAAAATTATGTATCCTGTTCCGGTACATGGTACCAACCTAGTACTCTCGATGACAGAAACCCTCGACAGACATAAAAAAAAATCACTTTATCATCCCGAAAAGTCTCAAAACATCTCCCTTTGCTACGGAACACCACCACCGATCACCACTAACGAGACAAAATCAGCTGATATAACCTCAGACTTTGAAACCCCTGACATAATTTGGAAATAAAACATAGGGTATAACGGGTTGCCTGCAGTAAGGTGTCGCCAAACAACGATCTCGGATTTTATTAACATTAGGGACTTGTCGCGTCGTTGCTTTATTATTTACGATAATTATTGGTTTGTATTTTATATATTTGACTGTCTCAAAAGAAACAAAATATCAGATATTTTGTGAATAAATAGGTGATAATTAAGAACTTGACCGTTGTAATAATCATTTTCAAAATGATTGTTACACGATAACCTTATTAATATACATAATATGCCCACAAAGAATATGTTAAAGTCACACCATAAAACAAGAAGCAAACAACGAACCAGAGTCTACATCCAAGAAAAATTTCGTTGACCCTGGTCTTCATAAATAAAATTAAGGAAATCAACAGACAAACGGCGAGGGCGCGCGGCGCTCTCTCTACCGTAAAACTGAGGGAAATGATTTCAAGTATCGCCAATTTCGGACTTCAAATATGAGCAATAATATTTTAGAAAAAAATTTTTTTATAATAATGATATTGTAGATTGTATTTTTTAACCTTTAATATATATTCTTAAAAGAACCTAGTTTTACGATTTTATATACTTATGTTAATTATAATTTTTCTTAAGAAGCCTTTACTAAAAATAACCGGTAAGAGAAAGAAAAGTGCTTAATAGTTAGTGCCATATTTTATTGAAAAAATGCTTATAAAGATTTTACCAAATTATTTCGATTACAATATACTATATAATTTTTTCCGTGTTCTTTTTACCGCATGTGTTTGGTGTGGTTTACATATTTACAAAAACAAGTTACTACAATTCACGACTATGTTTCTAGAAGTAGGCTTGCATTTGTACGTTTAACTGAATACAATTATTCTATTCAAAATATATAGTAATAAATCCCTACTTAAAGTTCAGAGATTGGAAAAAAATGCTACCAGATCTACCTCTCGATTTGATACAAATTGCGGCAAGCCAAACAAAATATTGAATAATATAAAACCCGAATAGCGTTTCGAGCCACTTAATTGTTTCCTACTATTTGCATTGTTTTATACAAGCACTTTTTCACAACTAAAGTTCACATGTAAGAACTAGAATATGCAAATTTAATTTAGGAATTAAAGGTTCTAGGGAATTTGAAAATGTACAAAACTAGATCGCTCAAGCTATGCCTATCTGTTGTAAAAAAAAACAAATAACTAATAAATTACATCGGGTGGCCTTTTCATAAGCGTTGGTAAAAAAAGAACATAATTTAAACGTTGTCACTTTACAATGTTGGAAGTAGTGATTTTCTTTATCCTATACTTCTGTGATCTAGAGGCTTTTACTGAGGATTTGAAATCGGTAGACTTAAGGTTCAAAACTTTGACCGAATATTTGCTTTATATACTTCTCAATATTTTAAATACTTGTTTAATGTTTTGTTTTTTTTTTGTTAATTACTTTTTAATGTTTTAGCTTTGGCTTAGTACCGTACATATTAAAATAGTATTTTAAGTATTTAAGCAGCCGATCTGATGTGCATTGGCAACTCTGGGCGTTAAGCTACGCGAGAATCTCTAGACATATTCCAATTTTACAGAATGCAATACAAAGTTGAGATCGATTTAAGTAATCTGTCTGTAATACTAGGTACGTAAATACTGAGAGTGTTTGGTACCTTATGTGCAGAAAAAATATCCGACTTACACCTAGACGGGATGTTTATCTGAATATTTTTGTTGTATTAATTTTTGCAAAAAATATTACATATCAACAAACTTCATAAACTGACAACGATTTTTGCAGCGCGAAAATAGTCACATTTAATAGGTCTACAAGCTTTATTTTACTTGACAAAAAAAAATGTTAAGTTTAAAAGTTTTAGGGTTTCAGCTGAATGACCAAGATTAAAAAAAATAAAGACAGTTGGAAAGTCAATAAATGAGCATTGACTTAAATAATGGCACATTCTGTATAATATTTCTTCTTTAAATAGTTTTTTTCTTGCTGAATATAGATATAGCAGGTTTGATATTTTTATCTTAAAAACAATTGATAAAATTGACAAAAACCCTGCTTGTTAAAAGAGAGAGAACATTCTAACTTGCAACATAGTCAGTAGAAATACACTGCCCACCATAATAAAATGTTTCGGCTTATTATATAATGGATGAGATTAGATAAAATACCACTAAACAAGGCAATATTGATTTTAATGATTTTTCAATTTTATATTTTGTACCGATATGGCAGTTAAAACGTCAACGGCCTCTGTAACCTCAACTGTTTGTTGCATATGAGTGGTTTATGTCTAAGGGGTTAATGTTTACGAGTTGATATAGAAAATAGCGCTGTTAATAAATGGTGTTTGGTGGCAAAATATTTAAATAGAAGTATTTCGACACCCAATAAAATATATATAATTGTTTCTGGAGCCTTAAAAATGGTTTTATGTTGACACAATTAAATTAAATTTAAGTAAAATAATAAAAACGAAAGATATTTTTTTGCATATAAAATGACCAATTGAGTTTCGACCAAATGCCTTTCGACAATATTTTGAAATTTTTCGATTTTTTTTTGTTATTGTACAAAAGTTACTATACTTCTGGAGAGACGAACTGATATACTAAAACTTTTGGACAAAATTCAAATTTCAATATTTTCATTACAAATTAAGATATTTGAAGCTTGTAGCTATAGAGTTTCTGGCATAAACGGCAAAAATCCGGAATTCTACAACAAATCTCTTATATATGTAAATTAATATCTCTTACAAAATGGCATATTTGTTTGTTCTTTTCTAGCTAAGATAATCTATTTCATATATCTATTTTTAGGACTTTATTATTTTTAATTCTTGTTTGTGTTTGCAAAAAATTGTAGAATTTTCGAGCAGCTTGTGTTTGCATAAAAGATTTTTTACCTATTGTATTTACGAACGAAAGTAACGTTTCTAAAAGCTATTGTACACTCATCTACAGAGTTGTATAGATTTAAGAGAACAAGAAGGAAGAATTTGAAATATACAGGATGGTTCAGAAACGACTGGCGTACCAAATTTTCATTTTTTAAATAAAACGCACTGTATAAAATACTAAAGCTTCGAAACATATTTGATATAACATACCTTATTTTTTAGTTAAGTTGTTTCTGAAATATAGAAGATTTAATATTTACGGATTTTGAAACTAAAGTCCAATCGTGAAATTGAGCCATATGGTGTCTTGCTGATACTGACTTATCACTATTATTTTTATTTGTCTGATGCGTTCGTTTTGCTAAATAAAGTGGAATATTGTAATTAAGATAAATTAAGTATTATACGCTGATACTAATATCCCTTCCAGCACTCGAAATGATTACCGCAGATAGTCCCGGTAAAAACGACCTAATACGAAGCACAATAAATTGAAACGAAAACTTTGCCACTGTAAAAGGCTTGACATTCTCCGTTCGACCGTGTCCAGTGTCTTTTAATCTAGACCCAAAAGTGCAAATCGTTTTATTATAGCTTGATCCGTTGACATATTTCACAGTCCTCCAAAAGGGTGGTGGAACCTGTCTCTTTCCTCCTCACGTGAGATTTACAATTTGATTTTATAACACAAATGTAATAAAAATGTGCCACTTCTCTGAAATACAAATTGACGTGATATTTTTATTAACCCCCCTTTTTTCAAATGAGATTTGGTGAGATTTTAAAGGATCCCTCTCCTCTATTTTATGGTACCTAATGGTGTCCTTTGGCAAGCAGAAAAAACAAAACACCTCCTAGACATTTTATTTGTTTATCACTTGTATAAATTTGTACATTTACTATGAAAAACTCCGCAAATAAACTGGTGTTGCTGGAAAAAGCCTATTTATTCTAGATGTTTTTTTTTAATTAAGAATGAAATGTGTTCTAGAACAATTAAAACGATTTTTCTGAAATCAGTTTATTTAGTTCCAAGTATATTTATTCTAGAACTCCTATTTATATGTTTTAAATAACCTCGGTTTTCTAAAAAAAAAATCTGTTAAACTAAATCTTAGAACAAATAACCTGTTTACCTAGATTTAATAAACAGTTTATTTTTATTCATGAATCGTATTATTTCGGTTACCTTCGGCTGCCCACGATCTACTAGAGTGTCGAATTTGAACTTAAAATGGAGTCATTTTGCTTTTACCTTTCGACGCGTTTAATACACCAGGGCGTTTAGTATTTTTTTGCATGAAGTGGCTCAACAGGACAATTTATTAATGGCTTATCAAACCTTTCTAAAATTTTGTGGATTAGCCGAAGTAGCAATTTAACGTCGTGCCGACGTCGGACGCTCTGACCTAACGTGGTCAGAAGACGTTTTCCCGACGTCGTACCATCCTGTATTTATCCCAATTTGGTCACTGAAATCGGAGTCGTTACAACGTCGTCGGACGACCTATTAGCTATTAATTTCTTCACCAAATTGTTTCTAAATGCAACGTTAAATTTGAAAAGAAACTATTTCCTTATATTAACTAGAGTACATATTTAGTATAGTACGAAAAACTGTGGTGGTCTAGAAGTTGAGGAAAACAAACTAGTTCCGACAAATTATAAACTTAATATGGATAAATCTCTTAAAAACAAATGGGTGTTAATATGATACATCAGATAAACATGGCCAGGCAATTATTCAATGATGCATAATGCACATTATTTTAGCTTTTCGGTTAATTAAATTCTCAAAAAATGAGGTCCAGAAAACCCGTGCACCTTCATAATATTCAAATTCTGTAGGAAAAAGAAATCTAAAGCAAAATTGAGTCGCTGTTGCAATTTACTAAATTCGCTTAAAAGTTGGCTTTGTTAAACTCATTAAAGCTAATCTTAACTCCAAGTTTAAAACTATTGCAAATATGTTTACCAGTTTTTCTACCTGCGCAAACTTCTTGCAGATTTGTTGAAAATAATAAATGTTCTTGATTTGAAAGTGATGATTGTGATGTTTCTAATAATTCACCAGAGGCTATTTAGAGTTGGCCTTGGCCAAGTGTATTTTGATTATTTTCTTTTGCATATAATTTTACTTGTAACTTTACTATTCGATAATATAAAGACGTAAGGGTGAAAGGACATGAATATCTCATACTTGATATAACAAATCGGTCCAACACTCCACAAACGGTTTGCTTGCGGTTTCCAGTACTTCCACCAAATTTAGGGTTATGATCACAAATAAGTGACAGGTCCGTTTTCTCCCTTTTGGTGAATTAGTTATTGCCAATTTATTGGTTATTCATGGAGTCATCAATCGACGTCAGATTAACGTTCTTTCAACGTAGATTCGCAATTTTTCTGGTGAAAACATGTGACAGCGTTCGTCCGACGTTGGAAAATATGCCTACTTTTCTAACAAAGAAGACGTTGGGGTAGGTGTAAAATAGTCGTACGACGCCAAAGTGCTGCTTGGGATGGGACTATATGGACCACTTTGAAGGTAACGTGACACTATTATATGCATGTTCTAACCGTTCTTATATACTTTCGCATATTGTGTGCAGTGACGACGGTACGTGTATCATAGAAATCGAGGCAGATTCAGCTGGTGTGATTGAAGTTTGAGGTAAAGTGTTATTTGACAAGACAAATAAACTTAACCTCATTTTTTTAAATATTTTTCACTAATTTTACTTTATATTGTTCGCTAAAAATAAAAAATAAACATAAATTTATTTTATATAGTGGTTTATATAAAAACACTAGATTGCTTAAAATCGGCATACATCTAATGTCTTGAATTGACTCTAATTTTTAGTGACGTTTGCATGATTTAAATGAGACTTTAAAAAATACGGAGCAAGTTTTTTATAGCTTTTTTCATGTAAAAGACAACTGCGAAATTCGTTCTCATTTAATTAAGATCAATTGCGAAATAATTTATATGAACTACTTAAAACTACATTGTCACTGTCATTGGCAGCTTTTAAATTTTTCAATGGAAAATCAATAACCAATGTTCGATACCCTTAATACTTATAAAAAAATACATAAACAGTCTAATCTCCCCAAAAGAAAGCTTTGAAAATTTTGCAAAAAGGTATAGTGAATATAAAAAAGTCATAAACTTAGTTTTTTATCAATGTTTATTATTTTTTGAGTTAAATCGGAATCTTAATTTTATGTTTCACGTATCTTCTTAAAATGTAAAGATCATAGTGTTATATGTACTAGGTATTATTTTTTATTAATGCTGGTATGTCAGTCAAAACATCCTAGAAATACATTTTTATACTAACTGCCAAAAATCTATTTTTATGATTTCTACAATTTTTTCATTAATATTTATTTGTGCTTATTTTTTATATATTAAATAAAAATCTGAGTAGTTATAATAGGGGAGCGCCTCCTCCTCCTCCTCTTCCTCTCTCTCATGTCCCTCATTCTTAACTTCCTCCCCTTTTATTCTCATTCGCATCATATTTTTAATTTTTTCTCTTTGTTCTCCCACATTTGATTTTGCATTCTTAAGTCTTATAAATAGGTGCATCAAGATCATTTTAGTATGTTAAGGTACGAGTGACTGTTAAAAGAAAAAAATCTGTTGAATAAATCTATTAATAATAATATTAAAATAAAATGAGTGAATCAGTTGGAGAAAGAAATCGATCCATTCCGCTTCAGACAATTAGCCTCGAAGAAATTATACCAGGAGTTCAAGAAGAAAATATACCATTAGTTCGAGAAGAAAATAATGGGATTGTTTTAAAAAATTTGAACAAAACTGAGAGTGAAGAGAAAAAAGTGTTTTGTGCTATTTGTTTTGAAATAATCGAATATTATGATTCATGCAGACCAAATACATGTTCCCACATTTTTTGTTTAAAATGTATTTTAAGATGGAATGATGAAAATTGTTGTTCTATAATGGTAAACAATTGTCCTGTATGTCGCACTAGATATTACTATTTGGTACAAATCTTCAAAGATGTAATTAGGCATCTGTAATTTTAAAAAGAGGATAATATTTTTTTATAATTTGTGTTTGTGAAAACTCTGGTAACAAATAATTTTGTAAAAAAAGTAAATGTAAATATATATATAATAATTGACACACATTTTTTCCTTTTCCTATATTGAAACGACAACAATGATCTAACAAGTTTTTTAATACATACTAATTTTCACATTACATAACAAAACAATTGTTATGGGTTTACACAAAAAGTGCCACGCCCTAAAATGGCACCACTTTTGCAAATCGAAGCTTAAATTTTCTTATGGGAATTTACATGTAAAAATGACGATTTTGATTGTCGGACCGGCATAGCCTAATCTACTACTTTTTAATTATACTAATAATATTAATATAATTTGCATCAAGTAAGAGAAAACTCAATTGAATACAGAAACAAGCGTTAACAAAATGTTATGCTAATATATGAGTGCTTCTAGTGGCAGTTGACATAATCGACACTTTTTTTTTTACATATGATTAGCTATTTCATTTACAAATACAGTGTCAGATGTTAGAATAAAAAGAAGTATTTTGCATACAGCACTTAAAATATATAACCGCTTATAGTAACAGTTGACATTTTTTAAAATTAATATTGTTGACGTATTCTACTTATTATCTTTACAATTTATGTTTAAAATTAATATTTTTGACATTATCTACCCATTACGTTTATAACCTATATTTAAAATTAATATTGTTGAAATAATCTACACATCACCTTTACAAACTATGTTTATTATTAATATTTAACAACATAATCTTCTATCTCTTTTTTTTCATTTTTATTGCAGTAAAAGCAAGCATGTTCAGGAATTAGTAGAAAAAGATGTATCCTACAAATAGCACAATGTAAATCAGAAGCACTAACAACATAAGCTCTTTTGTAGTGGCAGCTCACATGATCGGACTCCCCTCTCCGTAAATATCTCATGTGAATTGCACTACAAGGAAGGCAAATAGCAAATGTTCCTAGTCTTCGACTTTCAATTTTAGAGTAGCTTTGTATAACACATACATCTTTTTCTTCAAAATTTTTAAATAATTCACTAGCCCTAAACTTGCTTACTTTTACGTCAGCCTCGGTTCCTAAATTTAGCAGTTGTCCATCCATGGACACTCCTTCGTCAATTTCCTGATCATCTTCCTCCATCTCTTCTTCTTCCTCCTCAATATAATTAATGTCGATGTTAAACAAGAATGATCTTCTAACAAGCCTAGATGATTTGTCCAAAAATTAATGTTTATAAGTGATGGAATCGCCTTCCAAGTTAATAAAAATATTTTCTCTTTCTTCAATTTGAGCGGCGTTCTCCACATTATTTTCTTCAATTTGGTCAGCGTTTCCAATCATATTTTCTGCCATCGTTAGGAGCTTTAGATTTAGATAGATATATTTGATAAAAAACAATTTTGGTTATAGGTTATAAATAATATCGACAACTGATATTACAGCGAATGATACTGTATGATCGTCGAGTGGATGTTCTTAAGTATATATCCCATCGACCACCACTTTTACTACCTGCAATACTTAAGTTTTTTTTTTTTTTTTTTTTCGCTGTCCCTTTTCCTGTCAATTTCTTGGGGGGGGGGCAAGCTGGGCTTGGCCCCCTCTCCACTCCGCCAACCCCCCTTAACCCCCCCTCACCCTCACCTTATCTTCTTTCTCTCCCTTCCTTCTTTCTCTTTTTTATATGTTTCTCCTTTTTCCTTCCTTCTCCTTTTTCCTTCCTTCTTCTTTTTCTTTCCTTCCCCTTTTTTCTTTTCGTCTTTTTTAATCTAACCTAATCTAACCTAACCTAACCTAACCTAACATAACCTAACCTAACTTAACTTAACCTAAAGAGGGTAGCCCGAAATTGGGGAGCCGGGATTTGAGTCTCGGAAATTCAGGAGTCCGGGGGGGGGAGGGGGGTAAGGTTGTTTATCGGCTTGGGAAAGTGGTTTTTAGAGATTGTCGTTCAACTTTAAGTAGGACACATGTGATTAACTTTTGCATATAAAATCGCCTCAGCGAAGAGACGAATGCAATTGATTTCTGCATTCACACTGTGCAGAGCTCGCGAGTTTTCTGGTGTTTATATTGTGTCTATTTGGTAATTTTTTAATTTTTATTTTTATTTCTAACATTTTTATTTGGCAAGATTTAATTCTTATATATATTGGTGACATTTTTATGTACATTTGTGGCATTTTTATTTGTTATTACGATTATTTTCATAATGGACAATTTTTTGGCATCGAGTAGCAAAATAATTGACAATGACTTTGACTTACACACATGTACTCAAATGCAAAATTTTGCAAACCAACAAAACAATGAAACAGACGTATTTACAACTAGTCAACAACAAACTATTCAGGACTTGAATGAAATTATTTACAATAGCCAAGTTCAGAATAATGCCAACAAACACAACAACGAAAAATATTTATTTACAGCTACTCAACAACAAACTCTTGACGATCTTAATGACATTATTGACAACAAAACGGACTTAATTACAACAAAAACTAAACAAACTCTTGAAGAACTGAATGACATTGACGAAAATCAATTCGAAAATTCTAGCTATGAGGATATTGTTTGTTTTCAAAAATCTAATCCAAATTATTTAACATTAAAATCGCCAATTAATTCTCCGAGACCAGTTTGCTCTCCTTTTTTGTTTAGTGAAAATTCTGATTCGGAAGAAGAACAAATTGATCAAAATTTAAGTTTGGCTGTTTGTCCTATTAATTCACCATATGATATTGTAAATTCTGATTCGCAAGAAAAACAAATTGATCAAAATTTAAGTTCGGCTATATCTTCTATTAATTCACCATATGCCATTGTAAATTCTGATTCGCAAGAAAAACAAATTGAAGCAAATTTAACTTCGGATATTTCTCCTAATAATTCACCAGTTGAACAAAATTCAATTTCGAAACCATCATTTATCATTAAAAAAAATTGAAAATTAATAAAAAAAATAAAAAACAAATAGCAAACCTTAAGTGTCTGGGTTTCGCTATTCAAAATTTAACTAATTTGATCACAATTAAAAAGGGAGACGAAAAGTAATTATGTTAAACAGGCCTTTGACAAATTAGTTGACTCATTTGAAGAAATGGATTCATAAAGTCAATTAATTTCTATTGCTTTTTTCAAAATTTGACTATAACTAAATAAAAATGCACAATATTAATTTTATTATTATACAAAGAATTTCAAAAATGCAATTGCTTTTTTTAAAATTTGACTATAACTAATTAGAATTGCACAATATTAATTTTATTATTATTATTATCCAGAAAACTTCAGATATGCATAAGTGTGTAACATGTAATAAAGTCTTCACTAGAAAGGATAATTTATTGCGACATATTAAAAAACATGTTAACGGAAATTCCACAAAACTCAACAGTTGGTTGAAAAAACCAAAGCTTGTTAAAGGTAAGAACATTTTATTTTTCATGTTATATTTTGTAAAATATTTTTTTCTTAATTTATAGATTCTACAAATATTGTAAAATATTGTAAAGAATGCAAGAAAAATATAAACCAAAGTCTATGGGGTGGACATCTTCGATCTAGTGTGCACAAGAACAATTCCAAAATAGGCTTGGAGGAAGGTGTTGAAATTATCAAGTCAGCATTCAGGGAACGAATAATATCTTATAAGATTTCCTCACACCAAAACTTCATAAATGTGAAAGAATATTTTCAACATTTGGAATACAAAATTGCACATCTAATAGATCAAGAACTGCAGAAACATAAATGTATCAAGCTAAATATGGAACTGTTCGGTTTCTATTTTAACCCCAGCAGCGACAGCTATGATGTCAAATCTTTTAATGCGCCGTTCCAAGTCATTTGCCAGGGATATCAGAAAAAAGAACTGTTAGAGCAAATCTGCACCATTATTGACCAGAAAGCTGACGAATTTGCAGAAAGAGATTCAGGTAAAGAATTTATTTTCGATTTTACAACAGCAACAAAAAAAGTAATTTTTTAATTTTTACGTTGCAGGATGAGCTTTGATGAATTTACTTCATTTGGAAATTAATGTTAACAAGCACAATCCGCTGAGAGCCTCATCTTTTATCGAACTTCCTCAAGAGATCAAGAGACGTCAAGCTGTGATCAACATTAGGAATGATGACAACTTTTGCTTCGCCTGGGCAGTTGTGTCTGCTCTTCACCAACCAAGCGGATTAGATTTTGAAACTTCATCTTACCCACACTACTCTTCTGTTTTGGATATGTCAGGTATAGAATTTCCAATGTTGCTAAAGAACATTAAGATTTTTTAAGAAAAAAATAACATTTCTATTAATGTATATGGATTAGAAATTATAAATTCTAAAAAGGGGTATGAAGTAATTGATCCACTTTATTATTCATCGAATAAAAAAATCAACATGTCAATTTATTGTTAATAAGTGATGATGATGAAAAAACTTTTCATTATTGCTATATTAAAGATTTATCAAAACTAGTTTCTGCACAAATTTCTAAACATCATGGAAAAAAATATATTTGCGATGGTTGTTTACAATATTTCCCTACAGAAGAAAATTTATTACAACACAATAGCTATGATTGTAATCATTTACGAATTAACCTACCTTCTAAAGAATTAATAAAAGATAAGTTTGGAAACTATTCATATGATAATATTTTGAAATTTGTAAATTATCATAAACAAATGAAAGTTCCTTTCGTGGTGTATGCAGATTTTGAATGCGTTTTAAAGCCTTTAAATAATGACAATGTTGATAAAAATCCTAATACTTCATACACCTTAAAACAATATGAACATATTCCACATTCATTTGCCTATTACATTAAATGTTCCTTCGACGATAATTATTCTAAATTTGAAAAATATAGAGGTCAAAATTGTGATACATTATTTATAAATTCTTTAGAAAGAGATGTGTATAACATATACAATAAATATTTAAAGGCTCCTAAAAAAATGATCCCTTTGAACGAACTGGACAAAATTTATCATAACTATGAAAAAGTTTGTCATATTTGTAATAAACCTCTTTTAAATGACAGGGTTGCAGATCATTGTCATATAACCGGTCTTTATAGAGGTCCAGCTCATTCACTCTGCAACATAAATTACAGAATACCTAACTTTATTCCAGTTATATTGCATAATTTGCGTAATTATGATTCTCATCTATTTCTTAAAAAATTATGCTTAAACAAAGAACAACTAACAGTTATCGCACAAAACAAGGAAAAATATATTTCATTTGAAAAGCTTATTCATGTGGATAACTATTTTGATAAAAAGACACAAAAGGCTAAGAAAAAAAATATATCATTAAGGTTTATTGATTCTTTTCAATTTCTATCCCATTCTTTATCAAAACTCTCTGAAAGCTTAAAAGATGAACAATGTAAGGAAATAAAAAAAATTTTCAATGATGAAGAAAGATTTAAACTTATTCGGCAAAAAGGTGTATTTCCTTACAGTTATATTGATGATTATTTAAAATTAGAAGAAACAACTTTACCTCAGAAAGACCAATTTTATAATACTTTAACGGATGAGCACATCAGTGATGCAGAATACCAAAGAGCTGTAAAGGTTTGGCAATTGTTTAAATGTGAATCTCTTGGTCAATACTCCGACGTTTACTTACTCTCTGATACTTTACTTTTGGCAGATATTTTTGAAAATTTTAGAAGCACTTGTTTATCCACATATAAGCTCGATCCAGCTCATTTTTACACTTTTCCAGGTTTATACTGGGAGGCGTGTTTGCGTTATACTGGAATAGAGTTAGAATTGTTAACTGATCCAGATATGATACACTTTTTCAAAAAAAGCGTTCGCGGTGGTGTGAGCTCTTGCATTTGTAGAAAATCTGAAGCTAATAACCCATTTCTTTTAAATTTTGATCCTTTAAAGCCAACTAAATACATAATTTATTATGATGCAACAAATTTGTATGGTTATGCAATGTCACAGCACATTCCAACGGGAGATTTTGTTTGGTTAACAGATAAAGAAATCAATGATTTAAATATTATGAATATTTCTGAAAAATCTAATAAGGGATATGTTTTAGAAGTTGATTTAGAATATCCTACAAGTCTACATTCCTATCATAACGATTTTCCGTTTTGTCCAGAAAACTTTAAACCGCCAAATTCTAAATGCATAAAATTAATACCCAATTTAAATGATAAATCAAAATATGTTATTCACTATCAATTATTAAACCAATGTTTGGAACATGGACTCAAGTTAACTAAAGTTCATAGAGTTTTACAGTTTTCTCAATCTGATTGGTTGAAAAAATATATAGACTTGAATTCAAGATTAAGAAATGATTCAAAGAATGAATTTGATCGTAATACTTACAAGTTGGCAAATAATAGTATTTATGGCAAGACTATGGAAAATGTTGATAGGAGAATTGACGTAAGACTTGTTACAGAGTGGGAAAAAAATAGAAGAAAAGATGGTGCTGAGAATTTAATTGCAAAACCATATTTCAAGGGCTTAACAATATTTTCTGAAAACTTGGTAGCTATTCAAATGCAAAAGATTACGCAAGTTACTTACAATAAACCAATATATGTAGGCTTCTCAATATTAGATATATCTAAAACTGTCATGTATGATTTCTTTTATAATTTTTTAAAACCTCTTTATCAGGAAAATATTTCACTTTTATACACCGATACCGATTCGTTCATTTTAGAAGTCACAACTCCAAATATTTATTCTGACATGATAAAAAATATTCACCAATTTGACACATCTAATTATGAATTTAATAATATTCATGAAATGCCTATTACAAAGTCAGTTATAGGAAAATTCAAAGATGAATATGCTGGTGAACCCATTACTGCTTTCTTTGGTACTGGAGCAAAAGCATATTGTATTAAAACGGAAAACAGTTTAACAAAAAAAGCAAAAGGTGTTAAAAAAAGTGCAATTAAAAAGCAGTTGGATTTTATTCATTATAAAGATGTTGTTGAAAATCATTCTAAAACCTTTTGTTCAATGTATGTTTTTCGATCTAGACAACATACAATTTTTACAGAGTTAATTAATAAATTGGCTTTGAGTTCCGAAGATGATAAGCGGTATAAAATTCCCTATAGTTTTAATACATTAGCTTGGGGACACCAAGATATTGCTTTGTATCAATGGAATGCAGAACATGAAGATTTAGATATATTTATGTAGATATTATAAGGTATTTAAATTTGTTGTTTTTGAAACCAAAGTTAGTCTTCATAAGTCTTTCACAAAATGTGCTTAGAAACTTTTGACAAAGAAATTGATAACAGTTATTTTAAAACATATGAAAAACGACTTTCCACTTTTAAAAAATGGAAAGGAAAATTGAGACCAGAAGTGTTAGCTGGAGCTGGCTTTTACTATACTTCAATCAATGATATTTGTAAATGTTTTTATTGTGGTATTGAAATTTTTGATTGGTTAAGTTATGATGATCCTATTGTGGAGCATAAGAAATTTGCTAGGAATTGTGATTTAAATAACTGTTTATGGAAAAATAGGAATCGAATAATTGTAACCATTCAAAATAAGTCTTCAAGCTACACATTTTATATAGTTTTTTTAATATACTTATTTATGAAATTTTACATATATTTAAATTAAGTATTTTATTGTTATTTTTTTACAACTGCTTTTGCTTTCGTGGTGAAAGTATCTGCTTAATGTTAATAAATTTGGAATATAATTATTAATTTGTTTTAATGACTATCAGTAGATCTCAATTTATTCTTCTTTATTTTATTTTCCAAAATATTTTTTATGTTCATCATCCCTCTGGCGCACAGAAGGCAAAAATCCAAAATTAGAAAATAAAAAGTCAAATATTGAACATTACGTTTTTTGTCCTTCAAATGCATCATTGAATGCTTAATATGTCCCTACAAACATATTTGTTTGTTTTGAATTTTTCGGGTAACTTATTTTATAGTAGGCTCTGGAAAAATAGTAAGTATAAATAATAAATAAATAAATAAATGCTTTATTGTCAAAAAAAATTTTACAATTTTGTGGACAAAGCTGTTGTAAAAAAATAGTTTACAAACATCAAAATTAGCAAACAAAACAAAAACACATCATAAATATTATAGAAAAATAATATTTAAATCAAGAATTTAGAATATTAATATTATAGAATCCTAAAAGAAGTACATTAGAAATGTACTTTGTCAGTCGTACTATGTTATAAACATTTTAATAAATATAATGTAAAAAAAATAAAAAAGCAAAGTAAAAAATAAAAAAGTACGAAACAATTAAAAAAATATATATACAAAATTCGGTAAAAATGGTTGGTAATGGCAACTATCACACTAGGGGTTCATAAGGATAAAATTATGTGTTGTAAAACTCGTTCACGGTGTAGAAGGCACTTTCCAGTAAGAATGATTTCAAAGCCTTGCGAAATGAAGTCAGAGATATTATGGATTTGATGTTAAATGGCAGGTGATTATGCATTTTTTTTGCATTGTAGATTACTGATCTTTTAATTAACTCTGAGTGTGGGGTTGGAAGATAAAGATCGTGCTCAGTATTTCTGAGAGGGTAGTTGTGAGAAGGTCTCTCTAATAGAGCAGGTGCGTGCTTACGAATTAAGCAAACCAATTCCAAAATGAATAAGCAAGGAAGGGTTAGTATTTTATATCTTTTAAAGAAATCTCGGCAGTGAGTTCTACTGTTAAGTCTCAGTAGGTAACGAACAGCTCTTTTTTGTAGTATAAAAATTCGATCAAATTGAGTCGCACAACATGTACCCCAGAATGGAATAGCATATCTGAGGTGCGACTCAACAAGAGCAAAATAAACAGTTCTAGAGGTAGAAAAGCTAAGCTCCTCGGAAACAGATCTTAACGCAAAGCAAGCAGAACCCAACTTCCTTGATAAAGCGTCGATATGTGGATCCCATTTTAAAGAATCATCTACAAGAAGCCCTAGAAATTTTACAGAGTTTACGACATCAATAGTGGTGCCATTAAGGTCAAAAGGTTGCAGCGTGTTTTTATAAGACAAGACTTTCGTTTTAGAGATGTTCAAACATAGGAGATTAGAATCGCACCAGGATTTAATGGTGATTAGGTCATTAGATACAATCCTATGTATATTAAACGTCAAATAGTTTCTATTATTTGTTGATAATTAACGTCAAAATCAGGTTCTTGTTTTGTGAGCTTAGAAAGTAATTTAGTTTTTGCAACAATAGTATGGTAAATATGCAAGATAAAAAAATATTTTTTTTCAAAACTTTACCATTGACCCTGTATTTTGGAAACGAACCATTTGCGGACAGTTTTATTATCGGTCAGTTTTATAAAACTTTGCAAAAACCACATTTTTTAAAATTCGTAATGTGCGCTCCTAAATACGCATTTGTACCAATTTTGAACGAATATGTCTATACTCGTGTTTATATGTTACCCCTCTCCACCCACTTAGAGGGGGAGTTGTCAACTTCATGACATCATAATATTGTTATGTCCTAAAACTATATCTACCACGCAACGCGAGGTTGGATTCCGCTTGTGACGTCACGCGTGTTGCAAGCTTATACAAGGAATTCCTTGTCTAAGGTTGCAAGCGTTTGCCTTTTGTTATGTATTTAAATGGAAAACACGATTGAATATTGAGTTTAAACTTATTTTATTGTCGTAATTTTATAAATATCTGTATTTTAAGCTTTATAAAGTTTACAGATGGTTAAAATAATATTTAAAACATTTAAAGTTACCTTAAAAGCTTTATGAATAAAATAATCAAGATGCCCTTGCCTGCCGTGTCACACGCGTGACGTAAGCAGCTGACATACCTTGTATTTATTGTATCATGCCACATACCACATTTAAAGGTAATCGGGTAAGTACGTAAAAGTTGGTCAAATGTTAATTAAAATTTGTCCAAAGCATATACGTCAACATTGTCAAGTTAAATAAAAGGTTATAAAAACAGCATTTATTGCAATTTGTTGCAGCTGATTTTAGTGTGATTTGATTAACCGAATATATCTCAACAGTATACCGGTCGATTTAACTGTAATTGAGTGTAATTTGACAATAATATGCTTTACCAACTTAAACATATAACAAAAATACTATACTTCCCATCCTGAAGGGATGTGGAAGTAAAATATATAACAAACGTTTGGTTATATAAAAAATACTAGATAATAAAATGTACTTACCTTGCATATTTACCATACTATTGTTGCAAAAACTAAATTACTTTCTAAGCTCACAAAACAAGAACCTGATTTTGACGTTAATTATCAACAAATAATAGAAACTATTTGACGTTTAATATACTTACTATTTTTCCAGAGCCTACTATAAAATAAGTTACCCGAAAAATTCAAAACAAACAAATATGTTTGTAGGGACATATTAAGCATTCAATGATGCATTTGAAGGACAAAAAACGTAATGTTCAATATTTGACTTTTTATTTTCTAATTTTGGATTTTTGCCTTCTGTGTGGCGTAACACAGTGTGAAATATGTTTTTCTAATAAAACAGACGTCACTCTAAGTAAATATTGTAAATTTATGAAAATTGGATTAATTAACAATAGTACAATTAGTTGGATGGAACGAATAAATGGAAATGAAAATGCAAGTAAATTTTTTAAAATTTTGTATCATTATCCAAATCGATCTATTTTTGATACAAATTGGATAGAAAGGTTAGAGTTTAAAAATAATCAGTTACAAATTTTAACCCCCAACTGTACCAATTATTATGACGGATTCAAAAATTATTACTTTTCCATCATTAGTGTTACATTAAACTTTGCATTATTTTTATACATTACCATTTTAATTATTTATCTTTATTACAAATTTCAAACTGGAAATCTATTTTTCATTAATCCATTTTAATCGAAACTTTAAAGAAAGTGGGGATGAGAATATTTAAGTACAAGAATAGCACAATATGTTTCAGTCTCGTTTAGTCATTATGAACAACGCCGTGGTTCATAAACCTTTGGAAACGCTTCTTAATTCAAAAATTTATTTTTTAAATAATTCTTTGTCAAAATTTGTTCTTGTTGGCATTAGTTTAAATGATTTTTCTCCAAAAATTGTAATTGGTGGAAAAACTGGATTTTCAGTCGCACTAACCGAAGAAAATTGGAAAGACATTTGTGTTCATCAAGGAATTATTGTAAACAATTTCTACTTTCCTCAAGTTGATCAAACCAGTGTGAATATAAACAACATTCATCTGCAGGTTCAGAAAATAAATGATACCCCTGTTCTACAAATTACAAAAGGCCCACACTTCATATACTTAGGACAAGAGTCTTTGGACAATTTGTGGCGATTAAAGGAAATTATTGATTATAGATTATCTATACTTAAAAGACAAGAATTCAATACATATTTCCAAATATATTAAAATAATATTTCAGCTGATTGTGGCGACTTGTGTACGCATGTTTATAATATAATAAGTCCAACAGAAAATCCTAACAGTGAAAATGTTTCAACTATGATGGAATTACTTGCTTTATATCCTGAACAAATGGAAAACAAATTGAAGCAAAATGGAACAAAACGAAAATATTACGAAGAAAACAATGAAAATGGATCAAAAAGAAAATATTACGAAGAAAACAATATCTTTTCTGGAAGAGAACAATAAGGTGCATGTGTTAGTGAAGTGGAGCTTTGCTTACAGACAAGCCCGTAGGAGTAACTTTCAGATGTGGTACTTAGATAGACTCCGTTTTGAAAAAAGAATAAATGATTGTAAACTTATTCTAGATTCGATATTATCTGAGGAACATAGAAATAAAATATATTTGACACGTTTTAATAAAAATTGTATTTGATCTTTTACTTAATAAAATTTTAGTTTCCTAAATGTGAATTTCATTTGAAATTAATTAGCACATTAAGACTTTGTAATTTGTATCAGCTAAAGCATAAAGTGAGGAACAGAAATAAAACAAATTTAACTAAAATTTAATTTCAATTTAATTAAACAATATTTTTTTTATCAATCCATGTATTATATTTTTTATCAAGTCCTAACCATTTCACATAAACTTTGTTTCCTTTCCTTCTCAAAATCTTCTCAATAAGATACACATCGGTATGCTTTACTTTTAGTAATTCTTGCTCATAAAAACCACCCAGAATGTCCTGATTATTTTCGTCTTGAATTAAATATGTCCAAGGGTTTGTCATCTTAACTTGTTTAATGTGGAATATCTCATTTGACCAATTTGGTGTGTAACCTTTTGAAAATGCCTCTCGATGCTTGCTTATTCGTACGTGATCACCCACTTTAAACTTTGGAGATTTTATATCTAACGTTTTAGCATGAGTAAATGCAGATTTCAAGATTCTATTTTCATTTGTTTTATTTACTTGTTTTGGCTTCATTCCTATTGAAGAATGTTTTGTATTGTTATAATCTTTTACAATATCCGCTAATATATTAAACCATTTGTAATTTCCTTGAATGCTAAATATTTTCCACATATTATTCTTTAAAGTCCTGTTCACTCTTTCTACTATACACGCTTTCAAATTGTAAAACGTGCTATAATGGTTAATTCGAAATTGTTGCATCAAATTTTGAAAATTTACATTGAAAAACTCTCTCCCTCTGTCCGTTTGCAAGTTTTTTGGTGGAGTTTTTGCACTGATTAATATTTTTTTCATGGCCGCTGTTACGTCTTTTCCAGATTTAGATTTTACCGGTTCGGCCCAAACATACTTAGAAAATACATTTATGGTAATCAAGATATATTTAAATCCCTTATTAAATTTGGCATAGGGTAACATTTCAACCAAATCAGCTTGAAAAAGATCATTTAACCCTTTCACTACCACCCTTCTGCGTTTGTAGTTTTTTCTAGCAGGTTTATGTAATTCATTAACGACTTGTTGTTTAACGGTTGTCATGACAACAAACTTGTTTATTCAATTTTAAGGAAGTTCACTCTCTATGTTTTGTAATAATTCGAAATATAACTTTTATATGTTTTTTCCCATTCATTCAATTTATCAATTTGTATTGTATAACTTTTTTCATTTAAAACTTTACTAATTTTAGTAATCTCCTTTTCTAACGCATTAAAGGATTTTTTTATCTCTCCAGTTAAGAAAGTAGTTGATCTACTATCACTATTTTTGAATTCCTCCTCTGTTTTATTTAATTCTTGTTCTAATTTCTTAATTACACTGGACATTATATTTTCCAAGGAAATATATTGTTGATTTTCTTCCAAAGTGAGTTGGTCAATTGTTCTACTGTTAAGAATGCTATTTTGATTTCTTTTTTTTTTCATCATCTAACCTTTTTATAAAAGTTCTTAATTGTTTAATTTTTTCCTTGTGTTTTTCAATTATTACTTCTCTTATATTTGTTTCCATTATTTTATTAATTTTGTTGATATCATCACTTAATTTTTTGTCTTCCTTTTTAACATGTTCATTTAAAAATTGCAAATCTTTACTTATTTGATTTAGCGTTAGCAACTGTTTATTAACGTTTTCAATTGAGGTATAACATCCTTTAATCTGGTTTTCATACTTTAAAAAATTTTCATCAAAAACCTTAAGCTTTTTAGCAAAGATTTCATTATTTGTTTCATTTTCACCTAATCTCCTTTTTAAATTATTAATGTCACTTATTCTCTCTTGATTTTTTTTTGAAATATGGCGTCCAAATTTATCAACTGTCATGTTGAGCTTTCATTAAACAATAAATATGATTATATTTGATAGCTGTTATTTATAGTATTACTTTATCTTCTCTTAATTCTTCAATAATAGAGATAATCTCGTTACTATGAGCATTATTTCCTGCATCACTTGATGAAATTAATAAACGTAGCCTATCAACAATTTCGTTTACATTATTCCAGTATACATAGTCTGTATTTGATCTGTTTGTTTTCAAAATTAATCCCTTTCCTGTAGATTTGGCTCTAGTTGTTCTAAACGGAGGTTTTGGTTTGTTAAATGCTGTAACTAATCTTGGCAAGGTTTTTGTCTTTGTAATCCCCTTTCTTTGTAAATATGGTCCTATTATTGTAACATATTTGTGTGATGTATTTCCTTGAACTTGTTCATTTGAATCAAAATTCCTACGATATACATTTGTTTTAGCTAGAATGTTCATGTAATTATCTAAATCTTCCTTCTTATAACCTTTCGGTTCTTTTTTGAAAAGCAATTCGTATAAACCTGGCGTGCCTGTGTACGTTATTCCTCCCACTTTAATGTCTTTTCCAATAATTTCTACCGGTATTAAACCAAAAGAAAACTTATCCGTTTCGAGGTCATGAACTATTCCATAATAGTGGTCAAATTTATGTTGTGTATCTTTCACACCCTCATCAATATATGATCTGGGTAATTCATGAAAATCTGCTAAGTAATCTTTATATGATGGTGTACCAACATAGGTTTGAATTGTTTTTCTAGTTTGTTCCAATATGTCTGACAAGTTTAAATTTGTTGCTGTGTCACTAGAAGGATCTGAAGTTTCTGCTATAACAGTTGATGACAATGGTTGTACTACAGAAGAGGAAGAAGTGATACTACTGTCATTTAAAAATGTTGGTAGTTCTGTAGGGAGTAACGGAGTTTTTCCTGTTTTCTGAATATTTTTCGCGGAGTTGATGTTTTATAAAGCTTTGTAGGTGTTTTGAAATCTTCATACTTTGAAACTTTTTCTTCTTTTAAATCGAATGGTTCGGATTTACCAATACTTGAAATTAGCTGTTTAAGTGGTTGTGTTATTGGTCTATAAGTTGTTCTAATTCGGACTGAGCAGTAGAAGTAGCTAATTTCAAGCTTTGATATTTCTGCTTCACGGCTTGTCTCGATCTTATTAATTCTCGAGCTAAACGTTTATCCATGCTGTACAAGTTTTAAATGAAATAAAACTGCAAATTTTTTACTTTTATAAATATATAAAAGAATCGAATTTACTCCTATATCTGCCGTGATTTACTTCACAATCTTTGTCAATTACAAGAAAGCCATATGGATCCATCCAACAGTTAGCACAAATATTTTTAAACTGATCAAATGTCATATCCAATATACAGTGGTCATTATATATATGTTTTAAACTCAAACAGTCCTGTTTAAATAAAATTAATAAGTTTGCATTTTCTCCAATTAGACGTTTAAGGATTGAGGAATATCCTTGAAAAATAAAAAAACAATCGGTGTTTCTATGCCTTCCATGCGTGAAATAGTCCCTAATAATAGATTGATTATGACAAGGAATATCATCAAAAATGATAACGGAATTTGGCTTTATCTCATGAGGTGAAATAATGTTCTCATCGCTATCATATTCAAAGTATCCAATTTCTTTCATAGGCTTTAACAACTTTCTTAAATATTCATATTTTGGTTGATCTAATGACTTTGAATAAACATAGACATTTTCAAACCTAATTCCATTAGGATGCTCGAGCAGTGTAAGCATAACGTTGGTTTTACCGCTACCACTGCAACCAACTATAAGCCCTCTTTTTGAACCACCGCAAAATAAGTCACCATGCTTTCTCAACTGTTTACTTAAAATTTTTTCGTCATGATTATTTACTGGTAATGAAAATTTTTGTTTTTCAATCCTCATTCTTAATCACACTAGTAAATATTTTTAGCTGTAAAAGTATTTATACCAGAAAAATGTCAATGTGCTTTTAGTATAAAAAGAACTTCAATGACTGTGGGTCGTCATAAGTTGAAAAAAACTATTAAAACACGTAATAGAAAAGGCTCTGGTTTAGTAAATAAATTAATTAGTAAACTACCTTTCGAAGTTCATATACCAGGATATAATTATTGTGGTCCCGGCACCAACTTGGAAAAAAGATTAACTAGAGGTGACGTTGGTATAAATCCATTGGATTCCGCTTGCAAAGAACATGATATATCTTACTCTCAGACTGAAGATTTATCAAAAAGACACATATCTGACCAAATATTAGAAAAAAAAGCCTGGGATAGGGTAAAAGCTGAAGATTCTTCTATTGGTGAAAAAATTGCAGCTTTAAGTGTTGCAGGAATAATGAAGGGTAAAAGAAAGTTCGGTTTGGGATTAAAAAATACAAAAGGGAGTAAACTTAAATTGAGAAAAAAACGTATCATTCGAACACCCAAAAAAATTGGAGGATTTCTACCTCTTTTGTTTCCCATTCTTGACGCCCTGGGTGCACTAGGTGGAGGCGCGGCAGGAATTGCTAAGGCAGTAAATGATGCTAAAGCAGCTAAACAGCAACTAGAAGAAATACATAGACATAATATTGCAATGGAAACTGCTTCTAAAGAAGGCAAAGGATTATATATTAGACCATATAAAGGAAAGAGACTATTTATTAGACCTTATAAAGGAGGATCTGTCAAAATGAAAGCAATCAGACAAAAAAAAACTCAAAATAAGTTTTCCAAAAAGAGCACTTACGAACAATGATATTATTAAATATGTAAAGCTGTTAAAAATAACTGGCTTTAGAGGTGTTTTTATGCTCGATGAACTTCCAAAAAAAATTAATCTGAAAGAATGTGGTATTGTAAATTTGGATAAAAAACAAAATAAAGATCTCATTGGACTGCTTATATTAAAAATAACAAAAATGTAATATATTTTGATAGTTATGGAAATTTAAAACCACCTTTTGAACTTCTCAAATATTTTAATTCGAATGGCAAAGTGGATGTATTTTATACTTATGAAAACCAACAAAAATTTAATTCACATAACTGTGGTCAACTATCCCTAAAATTTTTGCAAAAAAATATATAAACTCATTATTTATTGTAATATCTCATTCATAAATAAACTGCAATGTCTACCACAATTGCCATATCAGGAAACAGTTCTGTTTTGTCTGCTGATTTTAATCCGCCCATATATTTAGAGGATGAAAAACAATATTACCTGGGTTTAGCTGATTTTGAAACGTTTATGACTATCCCCAATATAAAAGAAGGATATAATAAATTTTATATAGATAAAAAAGTAATTGTTATTCCCGACAGAACTTATGACATTACAGATATAGAAACATACATAAGAGAAAGTATAGAAGATTTATTTCCGAATGAAAAAATTTTTTCTCTTTTAAAAGCAAATGTTAATACTCTAAAAACTTTTTTAATGTGTAGTAGAATAATTGATTTTACCAAGGAAGATTCGATAGGAAAAATGTTGGGTTTTAATAGCAGGATACTAGAAGCTATGAAAGAGGAAGAATCAGATAATGTTGCAAAAATATCTAAGGTGAATGCTATTTGTATTGACTGTAATATTTGTGTCGGTTCTTACAATAATGGTAAACCTGTTCATATTATTCACCAGTTTTATCCAACTGTAGCTCCAGGGTATAAAATAGTTGAATCTCCTTTGCCCATTTTGTATTTTCCAGTTAGCGTCAAAGCAATTAACAATATAACAGTTAAAATAGTTGATCAAGACGGAGAACTTATCAGTTTTAGAGGAGAAACTATAACAGTAAGGTTACATTTACAAACAAGTGAAATATAAAATGGTTGTTAGATATAATAGAGCCCTTGGGATAAGACTTGCCCCTACCACTATCAACAAAGTAAAAACTTATAAAAAGAAAAAGCCTAAACAACAGTTCAGTATCAAATCCAACACCAACAAGTTAAGACGAGATAATCGTAAATTTCTCACATCCTTGGGTTTCACTGTTTTAAAATAATGAACATATTAAACGTAAACGAAAAGCTTTATGTAGACAATTCCATCGTCAGTTCTGAGCTTCACACATATCAACCATATATTTCTTCAAAATTCGATTACAATGATGAAATAAGGATCCCAATTCAAGAACTCGATGCTTACACTCTACCATCAGATAGTTTACTTTATATCGAAGGAAAATTAACTAATACAGAAGGTAAATATAAGAAAGAATTGCTATTTATTAACAATGGTATAGCCTTTTTGTTCAGAGAAATCCGCTATGAACTAAACGGAATTACTATAGATTCAATAAGAAATGTTGGATTAGCATCAACCTTAAAAAGCTACCTTTCTCACAATACCAACGAAAGTTTAAAACTGGAAAATGCAGGTTGGTTTCCACATCGGAAAGAAGGTGATACAATTATTGGAAAGTTCCTCACATTCTAGTTGATATGCCACAACAACTTGCTCTATCAAAAATATTAGAATCAAATAAAGATATATTGATAGGATTCAGGAGTTGGGAACTTGTTGAATATTCTTCTCTAACCGAAACAACCCATCACACATGGCCGGTAAAAACAACAAGTAAACTAGAAGCTCCTCGTCATGTTGTGATTGGCCTTCAAGAAAACAGAAAAGGGAAAATTGTTAAAGATATGAGTAAATTTGACAATATTACCTTGTCAAATTTTAGAGTATATTTAAATTCTGAAAGATATCCTTATCACGATTTGTACTTAAATTTCGAAGAAAACAAATTTTCTGCTTTATACGAAATTTTTGCCAACTTTAGACAGTCTTACTATGGTGTTCCAAATGAACCCATTTTTAATCCTGAACAATTCAAAAACATTAGTCCTATTACACATATTGATTGCTCCCATCAAAAAGAAACAATTCAAACGGGATCCGCAGTAATGAGAATTGAATTTGAGACACACAATGCAATTAAAAAAGATACTTCTGCTTATTGTCTTATTTTACATGACAAATTATTTAGCTACAACCCTCTTACTAAAATTTTGAAACAATTATAAACTTTATCCCCACTATTTTCATATTTCGATTTAATTTAAAGAAATTTTCAAAAGCTTTTTTTAGTCATGACATCAAAACTACAACTACAAATTGAAAAATTTATTTTTAAAATTAATCAACTGAAAGAAGAAATTGCAAATTATTCAAGTAAAAAAAGTCTCATTAAAAAATTTGCTGCTTTGAAAATATGAGATTGGTTATAGATATTCAAGGATTCAAGGATGAAAAAAATAAATTTATACCGAAAGAGCTTGCAGCTTTTGATGGTTATGAAATGACTCATTACATTTTTAAAAAGCCTTTTCCAATGGAGTTTCTTTCACCTGATTGTCACAAGCAGGCGGTATGGTTAATGAAAAATTATCATTGTATACATTGGAATAATGGATTTACTCCATTACATCATTTCCCAAAAATAATTGAAACACTTACGAAGAAAGCAGATTTTGTTTTTGTAAAAGGAAGCGAAAAAAAGGATTTTATACAGAAATATTCTAAAAAGCCTGTGATTGAAATAGATGAACAACCAGCGCTAAAGCTAATGGAACCAAAATGCTTCTATCATTCAAAATCACCTTGTATGTGTGCTTTGACAAATGTGTTATTTTTATATGACAATTGTTTTATGAATGAATAAAAATATAAAAAAACTTAATTACCTTTTTATTTTGCATTAACCAACCATGATTGAATACAATTAATATGATACCTTAAATCTAATTTTCTAAATTCATTTAAAAGTTCATACTCATTTTTATATTTTAAATAATCATTACAAAATTTAGCGGCTAATTTACATTGTTCCATTCGATCTATATTATTAACATATGCTGACAAATCTTGTGCTTCTGCGTCTTCTTCGCCTACAATTGATAAATATTGGAAGTATGCAGCAGATATAATAAACTCTTCATACATTTCAGTAACCATTTGCTCCATTGTAAATATTATTAAATTTATTCTTCCTTTTCAATTTCTTGAAGAATAGTATCCTCGTCAATAAATTGCTTCAAGTCTTTTAAATAGTAACCAAAGCCAATATCTTTTAGATCTTGAATAAGTTGAAAAAAATTTAATGTTTCAATGTATTTGTTGCAACAGAGGGCAGCCTTTACGAATTCCGCAGATTGATTACAATAAAAGTCTATCCACTCCGGATCACTTGCCATACAATATGAGAAATAGGTTTTTGAAAGATTACTAAATTTCTCCTCTAATAATTTAACTGCAATCAGCAACTCAGCCATTTCATTTATTTAACATAATATTTTAAATATGTAGGGGGACGTCTCTTGCGAATAGGATTAACTTTCCTTGATAATACCTGTTTTTTATCTTTGTATAATTGAAACCTCTTTTGGGTTGCAATAATAGCAGGTATAAATTGGCAATCTTCTCCTATAAATTCTATTAAGTGGCTTAATTCTCCTACAAAGTATGATTTCCCAAATGTATTGAAAAACGTAGTAAGGCTTATAATTCCTTCTAAAGAATCATCACAACAGTCAATTGCTTCCAAATAATCTCGTTTCAGTGGATAAAACAGCTTGATGTATTCATCTTTCGAAATCACTTCAAAGAAATTGAGATATTTAACTTTTAACTGTCTGATAGTTGTAGTTAATTTTTCGCGATTACACATAATTCACTTATTACTTGACACATTTTTTCTTTTTGTTTTATACAAAATTGGTGGAAAAATTCAAAAATAACTTTTTACGCAACTCGAGCACAGCTTAGTAAATGTACCTCGGCATACTAAAATTATCATGATGCACCTATTTATAAGACTTAAGAATGCAAAATCAAATGTGGGAGAACAAAGAGAAAAAATTAAAAATATGATGCGAATGAAAATAAAAGGGGAGGAAGTTAAGAATGAGGGACATGGAAGAGAGGAAGAGGAGGAGGAGGAGGCGCTCCCCTATTATAACTACTAATCTGCATTCTCAATACACATTCATTCTCTAATATTGCGAAAAAATGAAGGGACTAATTCTTTGAATAAAAATAAAGAAAAATATGTGGCCGGAAATGCTCCGTTACCAAGATACAGGGCCAAAGTTTACAGAATTAAATTCTGTAAACTTTGACAGTGCGTTGTTGTTTTTTAATTTAGTTTTAATAATTAGCATTTCAAAATGGCTTTTTCCGATTTAGTTAACAATCGGCAGATTAAATTCTAGCATCCGGACCTATTTTTTTGTGTAAATATACTCACTTGTTTGTTCCAGGGGCGTCTAAGGAGGCACGACGCAGAAGGAGTGACTACTGGTAATGAAGCTTAAGTTTTGTGTGTATATTTTTTGAGTTTTATTATATATTTATATATATACATATATATATATATATATATATATATATATATATATATATATATATATATATATATATATATATATATATATATATATATATATATATATATATTTATTTATTTATTTGATCATTAGTTGCTGCCTGTTAATTAAGTATTATAAGCTGATACTAAGTCAATAATATTATCTCTTCCGGCACTCGAAATGTAGTACATAGTACGGTGTACCTCACAAAAATTGCAAAAATTTTATTAATTACAGAGTTATTTATATATGTTTGAATTGTATATAATATAGTATTTTAATCAAATAACGTTATTATATTATACGATTTGTTGGTGTATACTGACAATAAATACAATGCTTAAATATATTTTTTTAAAAGTAAATATAATATTGTGGTAAATTAAGGCTCTATAATATTAAAGGCACAACTTGTTTTTGTCCTGATAGTTACCAAAACACACACATTTCAATTCGAATTTTAAGCCAAGTATGTTAAATTAGCTTTATCAAATTAGCTGAATTTTTGGGATTCCGAAAAAATCCGTGCACTCAATTCAATTCAATGTTTAAACTAACTTAAACAACTTATAGCATTATCGTGCCCATTAAAATAGTTACTTTCTTTAAAACATTTTTGTATTATATAAAATTAAGCATAATTACTAAAATATCAATATTTCAAGAACTGTTGTGTTCAAGCCTCCATATGTAGAGCACCAAAATGTCCCAAATACTTCGTAAAATCAAAAAAATCAGAAAATATACAGGGTGTTTTATTAAAAAAAAAACAATTTTTGGTACGTCACTTATTTTCTGACCTATATAATTAAAATTATTTTTTATTGGACGTTTTCTTAAGTTCAAATAACTTCTGTGTTTAATATTTTGCAAAAATAAACCATGTTGGTGGGTGGCGAAATATAAATAATAACCCTGTACATAGAGACTTGTCAAAAGTTTTAGTGGATATATATCTTTTTCCCGAAAAAAATCAGGATTTTAGACTTCTTTTTTTTTTAATTCTTAAATGATCTTTTGATTTTACCTTGAAGTAGAAAGGCCCCGCTTCATTCATTTTATAAGTTGCACGCCTAATATTTGTTTATTTTTAACAGATATACAAAAATTTTAAATATAGAAGTTTTTAAGGTTTCTATAATTTATAGATCGTTAATATTTATGTATAAGGGATATTTCACAATTGTGTACCAAACACAATATAAATTTTTAAATGGAAAACTCAGTATATTATAGGCCTTCAAATAAGTCTTTTCTTGATGATTATATATGTATATACTAGGTTTGATACCTTTATCCTTAAAGACATTCTAGTAATGAAATCTAGCATATTAATAATCAGCAAGAAGCGCCCGATTTGTTGGGCATGTATAACAATGTTTTCCATTTAAAATGTATGTTAAATGTATAACACTTTGGCATTTGACATGACATGCAAGTCAGTTTAAAGTAAAAATTCGCAATACTGATTTTTTAAGTATAATGGTGGCGCCCAACTGTTGACAAGTCTGTATGAAAAATAGTCACGGTTGATAATTTTAGAAGCATTAATCTTGACTATATTTGAGGCAGGAAAATGTTACTTAATTGAAACAGATGCTGACAATAACAGCATTTTCAGAAAAATGTAAAATTTGTTATAAAAACCCTGTATAACGAAAACCGAAAAAAAATTAAAAAATCGCTGAAAACTGTTTTTTGTTACATTACACACATACAGATTATCATCGCTCGATATGAATACTAAAATATTTCATTTTATAACAGTTATCGATTTTGAACATTTAAAAAAAAACGGTAAGGTCAAACATAACACTCAGTACAGCGAATTTGTTATAAAACCCTGCATAGGCCACAAATTCTATACCTAGTAATAGACGATCTTGAAAAATGCAACACTATATCTAAAGTCTTTTAAAAGTATTGAAATCTGACCTTTGTCCAAAAATTTGCATGTATAAGTTCGTCTGTCCAGTGGTTTAGTTGCTCCGTTCTACTCATATCAAGAGTCTCATCAGCCAACCCCAAGGAAAATCTACACTCTTTAACTTCGCATTCACTTTTTCTTGTACTACTTAAGCAAAAGTATAAAACGAAACAATATTTCGCAATTTGATAACCTTAATTTTAACTGCTAGAATACAAGCAATCCTTGAAGCTTTTATCTCCAAAATTAAGATCCTATGAACGATTTGTTTTCAAAATTATGCCTCCTGTATCTTTCTCGAGAATGCGGCTCCAATTTTCTAGAGAAAGGAATTTTCGAAGTCGACCTTTTAGTTCAAATTCTATTTTTCAAAAACGTAATAAAAGAACTAGAGTTTACTTTTAGGATTGTTCAGAAAACAATCTCAAAATGTCACAAATATTAAATAAACTATGGGTAGTTTCACAAAAAAAATCCCAGGTTTAATTCATTTTTGTGGACAAGGTACTTTGCTGTCGGGAAAATAATACGAAAATGATCAGTATTTACATCAATGAGATTCCGTTACATTGAATTAGAATTTATTTCTTAAATACATTATTTCCAAGTGCCACTTTACATTCATGTCCCTCGCTTATTACAATTTGCGTGATTCTGTTAAAAAAGTTCATTTTTATGGCAGCACTAATTAGCTCTCCTAATTAAAAAACTAAACTGAATCTTGTAAATTAAATTTAGCACGATAACCTAGTAAACGTGCGTGTATTGGAGAATTTTCGCAATTTCTTTTTCTCTCATTATCCTTATTAGTTATAATAAAGCTAAGTTTATCTAGCAATCTTCTTATCATTTTTTCAACGACTAGTTTCATTCATTTTTTATTAGTAAAACAGCTTGTTTCCCGTTTAAATTGGTTACAGAGGCAATAATAGGGCAAGCGTACAATTGGCGACAGATAAATCCGTACAGCATAAATGCTTCATTGTAAATTGTACTTCACCTATCTGAATGACCTTACGCGATGACATTTGACGGTTACAACAATTCATGTATGAGTTATTTGAGGCTATTTGATGTTTACCATTTACCACAAATGCAAAATAATATCAGAAAATATGCCAGATTTCTATAAAAACTGAAATTACTCTAATAGAAAAGGGCTTAAAGTTGCTTATAATTTTGAGAATAGCCAAAAACCTATTTCTAGATCATAAAAAATGGCCGAAAGGAAAATAGCTTTAGTAAGACTAACAAATTACAACTTATAAAATTGATATTATTTCTGTCGCGTTCCAAAGTAAAATTCGTTGGCATATCAAAAAATGTTTGGTATGATTTAAATCATACACCAATAGGCAAGCAAGTTGTCACTTTTCACTGTTAATTAACTTAAACGGTTTCGGTAAAACTATGTTCATACTCTTAGGTAAATTTCGTTTATTTTAGCTTCTTTTTGTTTTTATCCACCGCTCTTGCAGTCCAAATTGAGAAAACGTGTAGAAAACTATTGTCAGCACTCAAAAATTACTTTAAAATGTGATTATTATATAAATTAGAGGTATTTTGATTGGATGAAAGTATAGCGGGAAAAACAGACGAATGCGTTCGATATAACTCTTTTATTATATAAGCAACGTTTCGATGCGTGGTTGCATCTTCCTCAGACTAAAAAACGATCATTTGTAAAGACAAAGAAATACAATTAGACAAACAATATAATAATAATAATAAGACACATAATATACAATGTTTTATATTTAAACCCCAATATAACACACTTGCATGATAAAGTTTTCTTTCAACAAAATATTTTCAGATAATCACAAAGTTAAAAATACAAAATACTATAGATTAAAAAAAACTACGTCATATTAAATTACTGAACAGCTAGGCAAGATATTTTAATTAATAACCCAATTTATAAAATAAAACAATTGCAACTATTAATTTATTTCAGCTCTGTGAGCTGCTACAAATGTTGACTGATTTGTACTAAAAGTGAAGGCATGAGTCTCAAATATAATAAAAAAATTAACTAATATAGCAACTATACTGACCATCAGAAATTTAATTTGCAATCTATCAGTAATTTCCTTTCTTTTTTTGCCACCCCTTGTTCGGGAATTCAAAAGGAAATTTATTATAAAAATTAGCCCCAGTCCCCATACACAAAAAATTATAATATAAGTACAAGTTAATTTTCATATATGACCAAAAATTACCAAATTACGTAATATAAAATCAAAAGTATTCAAAAGGAATATACACTTTTCAAAATAAATGAAATTGAATTACTTATTCACAACGTGGCAGAAAAATGCCGGCCTGGTCCAACTTCAGCACCAAAAATCCTCTCTCAGAGAGATTACTTGGAGGTTACAAAATATTATAAAATTCACTAATACAAAATCCCAAGCAAATTAGTACAAAACTGAGGAGAAATTCCACTAACGGATTTCCAAGAAAAACTTTGGATTTTTCCCCAGTTCGCGCTGAATCGATGTAACAGGAGACCAGAAAAGTGAAGTGAAAAAGTGCTTCCTTCCTGGAACCAGCTTCGTTGTACCTTCTAGAATTTACTCAACTCGGATGCCGAACTGTCATTGGTTAGATTGCCACAGGTGACATCAGTGTTGTCAAGAGGAACTCGGAATGATTTAAAATAGGGATTGCAGGGCAAGAGAAACGATCACTGATTGGTTTATAATTCAAACGGCAACCACCTGAGAATAAACTTGGCAACAATTGGGATCTTAGCATGCGCCTACTGAATCAGGGCATATTGGATGCAGCGAGTCACATCGCATAGGAAGTGACATGTCCCATAACCCTAAATTATACTGTGAACTAGGCAAAACGAATAGTAAACAAACATCTATCTTCCAGCTACTTAGATAATTAGAATAATAGTTGAAACGGCTATCTCGAAAAATCAACTTGCAACTAAAATAGAGAACAAAGCTATGGGGAATTGATTTCAAATGGGGAAGTGGAAAAACCCTGACAACAAAAAAGTACCTAGGCTTGATTTAAATTAGCTTTTCATATGGAACGCCGTTTTACTTTTTAGTCATACGCGTCTTTGATACCAAATTTAATTGCAAAACACATAAATGATGCTACCTGCATACAATTTTTATTCGTTTTAATTTTTCCGATATCGAATTTTTGCGGATACCGATTTTACCGAATGACATTCTTACGATAAGCAATTTCTTTGCAGACCATTTCAATTGATACCACAAAAAAGTAGTTGTTTATCCTTTTTTAACACGTATACATCCTACTTAAAATTTCTATATACATGCGTCTTTCCTTAGTTATTGCATCAAATTGGTATGAAATAAATGCCATATACAAAAATCTGTTTAAATATTTAATATATTGACTCCTATTAAAAAACTGGATCGCATTAAATTAATATTAATACCGAAAACATTAAAATGCAATAATGACTTTGTGGAAATTAATTTATTTCAACCGTATGAAGGCAAATCTGATTTAAGAAGTCATGTAATAAAAAAAATTAATTTATTTTTATCGCATATCAAAAATAATTAAAGCATCTTTTACGATATCATTTTTTTTTTAATATCAATTCCATTAACACCCTCAAAATGTAAATAGAATAATGCTCATTATTTTGATTTTGATAGTCGTTTATCTGTAATTTATACTACATCAAACTATGGAACGCCGTTTTACTTTTTAGTCTGCTATATGCCTGGTATTAATTTAAATTGAATGGGACTTCATTATGGCAATTTATTTTATAATATTATAATAAAAATGTAATTTTAACTGAATCCTTGGAACATCTAGAGCTAAAGCCTTCATATAGATTTTTAACAATCAATTAATTTGATTTAGCTATTAAAATGTATGTCAGGATATTTGGATGGGTCTTTACAAAATTAATTCAATTTTCATTATATTATTATAATTAAAATGCATTTTTTTTATTATAATATAATTTTATTACTTACAAATTTGTTGATATCAATATTTATCCAATATTTAACGAGTACCTTTGTAGTATTTTGTGGGAAACAATATAGCCGATTATCAATTTTTATGAATGGTATTTTCATTTACAGCAATTTCTATGATTATCTATTTTCATTGAAACCAATTTCCATTGATATCAATTTCGATTGAATACAAGCACCTCGAATGCATTTTTATTATCGGAAGTTTCGCCATCTATAGCCTCCCAAAAGAAATATAATGTGTTTGCGTGAGTGTGTTCGATAACTCAAATTAATTTGCGAATGTGTCGTCATACGAAAGAGAAGTCTTCGCGCTCAAAAAGGTTTGTAAAATTCTGGAGCTTCTCTGGTCTGGTATTCTGTGTTCTGAAGTATGAGCCGACTTCTTTGGTTTGCGTATTGCGCTAACATTGGATTGCATTCTAATAATCTTGCTTGCTGATTTTTTAATATCATTTGTGCAATAAACGACGATGATACGGACCGAATTTAAACTCGTCTTTCTCGCGCAAGTACGTCACATCTATGTACAGCGTTTGGGAGTCAAATAGGCCGTAATGCATTGTCATTTGAAAACGTTTGTAGAATTTACGCTTCAATAAAATGTTTTTAAAATTATTAAACTAATTATTTTGAATCTAAAGATTTTATTTTCAATACAGTTTATTACGTCCTACCTGTGCAGTTGCAGGCAATAGAAATCGAGATTGAAATTATAATCGATAAACAAAAGTGACAGATATAAGATATTTCAAATTTCCAAAATAATACATTTTCAAAAATGTGGATTGGCGCTTACCGTCAAGCTGTTAAGATAAATTTAAAAAATGGTAATTTAGGATATATTTACTATAATAATAGAACAATATGGTTTTAGCTACTTGTATAGGGCACTTTTGAAACTGGTTTGTATTTTTTAATTGCAAGTAAAAACTAAAAATGTCAATAGACGGCACTAGTGCAGCAACTCAAGTAACAAATGTTATAAAATATGAATGGAAGTTTCCCCTGCAATTATTTTACTTGCAGCATTCTTAACTTTTATTTTAAATTAATTAATTATTTTAATCAAAATAAATATCACGAATCCTCACGATGAGCACTTTAGATAATCTGATATTTGTAAACTTCAATTTTATATTCTTGCTGAATGCTGAAGAGACCGGCGTGGGCATACCGTTGTAAGTGTATCATGGTGTTAATCATAATTTTATAAACAATGGGTATTAAAAGGCGACTCGCATTTTGCGTTATAGGCTGCTTTTCTAGAAGCAACAAGGCCGAATTAACTACTTACGATGGTTGGGGCTCATCTGGGCGAGGCAAAGTTTTGCGATGACAAAAAACGGTCAATGGGTTTTACGTATTTGGGGGCCCTTCGGCAGCAACCGAAATTTACATTCGCTCGCTATGTCTCTCTGGGGCCCCCACCACATATTTGAGCCTTACGCGTTGTGGCCTTTTCAATCATTAAATCCCCGCAAAAACAAGACGCGCAAGCTCTGTGCTGGGGCCACTGCCGACGCGACGGCGGCGGCGCGGCGGGGGCCTTAGTCAATATGAAGTGGGAGGGCAAAGGCAAAAAATAATATTCGCATGACGTGCGACGTCGATGGTTCGGCAAACTACTTTCAACACTTCGAGATTTTAGTTTTAAATAAATTTGTACAAGCTATATTGTCACAGATTACAAAACAATCTGTGAAGTAACACTTATTTTCTCGGTTAGTGATAGTGTCTGATTCTGATGTTAATGAAAGGTTTATAATTTGAATCGGCCATTGAATTCGGATTTATTTTTTAATTTATCAAATAATATATATATATATATATATATATATATATATATATATATTATATATATACAACCATTATTGTTAAGCCCCCGTTTATACAATGATATAACAATTTCAATCAAACAACACAACCTTTATTTTATTGGTAGGTGTAAAATAAAGCAATGAATGTTCTTCCAGCAAAAGCTGAATCTGATTTTTTATCCAGAAAGCTATTTTTATGTTTTGAAATCTGAAATGCGTGTTTAAACGTTCTATCTGTAGCACCTCCACTTTGAGTTTTTATCTATTTTGTTTTATGATATATCTTACTGTAACAGTGTTGCCGTATCTTCTTTTAGTTCCGAATTTCTGCTATTAACTTTTGTTTTTTAAATGGGACGCCCTATATTTGTTTGTTATTTTGATTTACTATGATATTGTAACTTCAACCATGACGTGTCAAACCAGAATCGTATATCAGGGTGACTAGAAATTGCTTAGGCTTAAATGCATATTATGCCTTTATTTGCCGATTTTTTAAAATACTGCATATTGTTGTGGGGGGTATCATTATATATTACTCGCAAAGGCTAACCTGAAGAGCGACATTAAAAAAAAGATTTTTTAGAAAAAATCGTTTAATATTTAAATGGGCGTAAAAGATGTTTAGTGAATAGACAGATAATTTTATTTTTCTCAGGGTTCTTGGAGGTAAGTTAATAGTTTTTGCCAAATCACAGCACTCTAGATTGAGAAATAAAAATTAGTTAAAAAATAGCATTCAATGTGAGAATTACATATGGTTGTACTTGGAATATCTCAACCATTGAGGTAGTATACCGGAATGGTCCAACGAATGAAAACACGCAAACATATACAGGGTGTTACAAATTCGATACAATGTCGGTTAAAATAGAGCAAAGTTGCGCAATTTAACATCGAATAATAAGTAGTTGACAAAGTTAGACAATTATGAGTACCTCCGAGGATATAGGTACGTAAAATACCGAAAAATCAGCTATACATATTTTATTTTTTTCAGGCTGCATTTGAAGAGATATCACAAAATAAATTTTATATCTTTATAGCTACTTTCCATTATCAACAAGATGGTGCACATAGATTTGAAATCCGACGTTTCTTTTTCGCGGTCCGATCAACTAATTTTTTTTTTAGATACACCTGCGTTTTTTAAAAGCCCTTGATTTCATAATATGTGCGTGAGTACCAGAATGTAAAAACTAAATATATAAAAAAAAATCAGCTTTGTAGGTTAAACTTGTGTAACCTGCAAAGCTGTGTGTAAAGAGACCTTGTGAACAAAATTACCAAGATAATAGGGCATGAATGCAATGTTTTTGTTTTGGGGTATTCTTCAATATAACATGTTCTGCATTCCAACATACGACAGTTTCGGTTTGAGTACGTGCAGGAGACAAATGCACCCTGCACCCCCTTTCCCCCCGAGCTAATAACCCAAGCAAAAATTACATTATATAAAGCATTTCGGGACTTTTACCTCACAAACATTCAGAACTTTGTTTTTTTTAGTCTTCATGCTTATGTTGTTCCAACAAGAACCTAGAACTTTTTTTTAGTTATCAAATGTTTGCCTCCTCCTCTAAGACGGCATTCTAAATACACCACTGATGTGTTCATTTTTGTAAATCCGTATCTTGATCGACACGCAGCTTTGAAAGTGAAGTGCACATAACTATAAATTATAATAATTACTCACATATTAAAAAAGGGAGACAAACATGAAAATAGTGTCCTAATTATCAAATAAATATTGTAAATAAAGATATAGTGATATACCTATACAACCTTACTACAGTTTGCTTTAAATAGGGTGACCACATATACTCTTTTTAAGAGGAATGTTCTCTTTTTCGGGTCCATGTACTCTGGTACTCTTACTATTTCCATAAATACGACAAATATCCTCTATTATGAAAAATCTGGGACAAATGATCTCTATTTTGCGAAATCTGGTGCCATTTTCTAATTATTTTTGTTATTTTTAGTCCATATTATTATGTGTATTATAATTATTATTGAAAGTCATTGAATTCTGCGAAAGTGATAAGACTTTACTTAATTATTATACGCTGGTACCTATTTTTACATTTCGTCGAAATATACTCTTTTCATTTTAAAAAAATCTGGACAGCCTACTTTAAATCACGTTTAAGAAGCCAAAAAAAACTGTAGTAGAGCATGTCGCGGGCACACAGCTTCCAGGAGAAATTGCAATTTGCCATTACAAATTACATTGTGTGGTAATCTGTGAATTATAGCTGGGAAATTCAAAACCTTGTTTTCTTTATTCTGGTATAAATATATAGAATAGCTTGTTTTGGAATAGGATGTTGGGAGCTAGATACGTTCGTTTTAACTTTTTTTCATTATGATCTGTATTTTGTACGTGGTCACATTTTAAATATAGGGGTGTATATCGTATTCCGCAATGATTTAATAACTAAGTATTCCCAATCGAACAATAATTAAACACGTTTTAACTGTCATTGATTACCTACGAATATGTTTTTCATTATTCGCATCCGACTCGTCATAACGTCATGCACAACACAGTCTTAATTTTAGATGCACTTTTAAATCTTCGAACGCATGCCTAGCCAGAAACTCGGGTATTTAAAAAATTATAGATTTCTGCTCTTGTTGTTCTTAGTTTGCACTAGATCGCTCCACGTCCGATAATTAAAATTGAAACAAGGTGGCTGCATTCAATGAAAATTGATATTCAGAAGAATCGACATTAATAAAAATTCGAAATCAAAACAATGCATATTAAATAAAATCAGTTACCTTATACCCGCTAATCATTTAAATTCCACAACTCTTATACAATTAAATCTCGTATTAACTTTTATTTATTTATTCAAATGTATATTCAAGTATTTTAATTTCAATGGTAAAGGGCCCGTGTTATATCCGTTTGATGTAGTATAAATTACATATAAACGAAAATCAAAATCAGAATAATGAGCATTATTCTATTTACATTTTTAGGGTGTTAATGGAATTGACATTAAAAAGAAATGATATCGTAAGAGATGCTTTAATTTTTTTTGATATGCGATAAAAATAAATTAATTTTTTTTATTACATGAGTTCTTAAATCAGATTTGCCTTCATACGGTTGAAATAAATTAATCTCCACAAAGTCGTTATTGCATTCTAATGTTTTCGGTATTAATATTAATTTAATGCGATCCCGTTTGAAGCGATTACATTTTAATAAGAGTCAATTTATTAAATATTTAAAGTGATTTTTGTATATAGCATTTATTTCATACCAATTTTTATTAACATCGATTTGTTGAAATGCAATAACTAAGGAAAGACGCATGTATATAGAAATTTTAAGTAGGCTGTATACGTGTTAAAAAAGGATAAACAACTACTTTTTTGTGGTATCAATTGAAATGGTCTGCAAAGAAATTGCTTATCATAAAAATGTCATTCGGTAAAATCGGTATCCACAAAAATTCGATATCGGAAGAATTAAAAAGAATAAAAATTGTATGCAGGCAGCATCATTTATATGTTTTGCAATTAAATTTGGTATCAAAGACGCGTATGACTAAAAAGTAAAACGGCGTTCCATATCAAACGGATATAACACGGACCCTTTACCATGGAAATTAAAATACTTGAAATATACATTTGAATAAATAAATAAAAGTTAATACGAGATTTAAATGTATAAGAGTTGTGGAATTTAAATGATTAGCGGGTATAAGGTAACTGGTTTTATTTAATATGCATTGTTTTGATTTCGAATTTTTTTTAATGTCGATTCTTGTGAATATCAATTTTCATTGAATGCAGCCACCTTGTTTCAATTTTAATTATCGGACGTGGAGCGCTCTAGTGCAAAGTAGGAACAACAAGAGCAGAAATCTGTAATTTTTTAATACCCGAGTTTCTGGCTAGGCATGCGTTCGAAGATTAAATGTGCATCTAAAATCAAGCGACCGTGTTGTGCACGACGTCATGACCAGTCAGATGTGAATAATGAAAAACATATTCGTAGGTACTAAGTGACAGTTGAAACGTGATTTATTATTGTTAGATTGGGAATACTTAGTTATTAAATCCATGGGGAATACAATATACACTCCTATATTTAAAATGCGACTACGTACAAAATTACAGGGCATAATGAAAAAAAGTTAAAATTAACGTATCTAGCTCCCAACATCCTATTCCAAAACAAGCTATTCTACAATCCTTTGATGATTTCCTGGTGTAATCTACAATCAGTCATATATGGTAGAGCAATAACAACGATTTTTGACTTAGTGTTTATATTTATACCAGAATAAAGAAAACAAGGTTTTGAATTTCCCAGCTATAATTCACAGATTACCACACACTGTAATTTGTAATGGCAAATTGCAATTTCTCCTGGAAGCTGTGTGACGGCGGCAGGTTTTTTGGCTTCTTAAACGTGATTTAAAGTAGGCTGACCAGATTTTTTTAAATGAAAAGAGTACATTTTGACGAAATGTAAAAATAGGTACCAGCGTATAATAATTAAGTAAAGTCTTGTCACTTTCACAGAATTCAATGACTTACAATAATAATTATTATACACATAATAATATGGACTAAAAATAACAAAAATAATTAGAAAATAGTACCAGATTTCGCAAAATAGAGATCATTTGTCCCAGATTTCTCAAAATAGAGGATATTTGTCGTATTTATGAAAATAGTAAGAGTACCAGAGTTCATGGACCTGAAAAAGAGAACATTCCTCTTAAAAATCGTATATCTGGTCACCCTATTTAAAGCAAACTGTAGTAAGCTTATATAGGTATTCACTATATCTTTATTTACAATATTTCATTACAACAATTTCAAGTTTGTCTCCCTTGTTTAATATGTGAGTAATTATTATAATTTATAGGTATGTGCATTTCACTTTCAAAGCTGCGCGTCGATCAAGATACGAATTTACATAAATGAACACATCTACCCAGTGGTGTATTTTGAATGCCATCTTAGAGGGGGAGGCAAACATTTTATAACTAAAAAAAAGTTCTAGGTTCTTGTTGGAACAACATAAGCATGAAGACTAAAAAAAAAACAAAGTTTTCATGTGTTTCTGAAATGCTTTATATAATGTAATTTTTGCTTGGGTTATTAGGTCAGGGGGAAAGGGGTGCGGGGTGCATTTGTCTCCTACACCTACCCAAACCCGAAACCCTCGTATGTTGGAATGCAGAACATGCTATATTGAAGAAAACCCCAAAACAAAAACATAGCATCCATTAGCTTGGTAATTTTGTTCACAAGGTCTCTTTGCTCAATACACAAGTGTAATCTACAAAGCCGATTTTTTTTTATATTTTTAGTTCTTACATTCTGGTAGTCACGCACATATTATGGATGTAAGCCAGGGCAAAATATGTGATAGTTTTATAGGTCATAAAAACCGATTGATGGTTGTGTCTTGTACTAGATTTAATGCCTCCACATCTAACTGTAATAAAGGTAAATATTCAAAGCAACGTGTACCCTTCTTGTCATGTAGAGATGCTAGAGAATCTTTCGATACGAAGGAGGTGCTACAGATAAAACGTTTAAACACGCATTTCAGATTTCAGAATATAAATATAGCTTTTTGGATAAAAAATCAGATTCAGCTTTTGCTGGAAGAACATTCATTCCTTTATTTTACACCTGTCAATAAAATAATGGTTGTGTTGTTTGATTCAAATTGTTATATCATTGTATAAACGGGGACTTATATGGTTAGGTAGGGACAATAATGTATATATATATATATATATATATATATATATATATATATATATATATATATATATATATATATATATATATATATATATATATATATCTGGTTTTATTTTTCTTGGTTTAAGGTCAGCGTGCTAAGTTAAAACTAGGCAAAATTACTTCAAAACATAGATGTTTTTGCGGGGATTTAATGATTGAAATGCAAATGCAAAGGCCACAACGCGTAAAGCTCAAATGTGGTGGGGGCCCCGGGAGACATCAGCGAGAGAAATATAAAACTGAGGATCTTTTCTTTTTTTTGTCATCATGTAAATTTTGAGTTGCGGCCGAAGGGCCCCCAAATACGTAAAACCCATTGACCGTTTTTTTGTCATCGCAAAACTTCACCTCGCCCAGATGAGCCCCAAACCATCGTAAGTAGTTAATTCAGCCTTGTTGCTTCTAGAAAAGCAGCCTCTATAGCGCAACATACGAGTCCCCTTTTAATACTCATTGTTTATAAAATTATGATTAACACCACGATACACTTACAACGATATGCCTACCCTCGTCTCTTCAGCTTTCAGCAAGAAAATTAAATTGAAGTTTACAAATATCAGATTATCTAAAGTGCTCATCGTGAGGATTCTTGAAATTTATTTTGATTAAAATAATTAGTTAATTTAAAACAGAATGAATGATGAAGTTAAGAATGCTGCAAGTAAAATAATTGCAGGGGAAACTTCCATTCATATTTTATAACATTTGTTACTTGAGTTGCTAAACTAGTGCCGTCTATTGACATTTTTAGTTTTTACTTGCAATTAAAAAATACAAACCTGGTTCAGAAGTCCCTATACAGGTAGCTAAAACCATTTTGTTCTATTATTATAGTAAATATATCCTAAATTACCATTTTTAAAATTTATCTTAACAGCTTGACAGTAAGCAACAATCCACATTTTTGAAAATGTATTATTTTGGAAATTTGTTTTTTGATTATAATTTCAATCTCGATTTCTACTGCCTGCAACTGCACCGGTAGGACGTAATAAACAGTATTGAAAATAATTAGTTTAATAATTTTAAAAACATTTTATTGAAGCGTAAATTCTACAAACGTTTTTAAACGACGATGCATTACGGCCTATTTGACTTCCAGACGCTGTACATCGATGTGACGTACTTGCGCGTGAAAGAGAGTTTAAATTCGGCCCGTATCATCGTCTTTTATTAGCAAGATTATTAGAATGCAATCCAATGTTAGCGCAATACGCAAACTAACAAAGTCGGCTCATACTTCAGAACATAGAATACTAGACCAGAGGGGCTCCAGAATTTTACAAACCTTTTGCGTGCGAAGACTTCTCTTTCGTATGACGACACATTCGCAAATTAATTTGAGTTATCGAACACACACACGCGAACACATTATGTTTCTTTTGGGAGGCTATAGATGGCGAAACTTCCGATAATAAAAATGCATTCGAGGGCTTGTATTCAATCGAAATTGATATCAATGGAAATTGGTTTCAATGAAAATAAATAATCATAGAAATTGCTATAAATGAAAATACCATTCATAAAAATTGATAATCGTTTATATTGTTTCCCACAGAATACTACAAAGGTATTCGTTAAATATTGGATAAATATTGATATCAACAAATTTGTAAGTAATAAATATATATTATATTATAATAAAAAAAATGCATTTTAATTATAATAATATAATGAAAATTGAATTAATTTTGTAAAGCCCCATCCAAATATCCTGACATACATTTTAATAGCTAAATCAAATTAATTGATTGTTAAAAATCTATATGAAGGCTTTAGCTCTGGATGTTCTAAGGATTCAGTTAAAATTACATTTTTATTATAATATTATAAAATAAATTGCCATAATGAAGTCCCATTCAATTTAAATTAATACCGGGCATATAGCAGACTAAAAAGTAAAACGACGTTCCATATTTTCACAACAATACAATATAAATAAATTTGTTATTTTACCATTAAAAGAGATTTATTCATAATGAAATATTTTAGGCAATTCACAGAAGGCAAAAAATGGTCGAGTAATAATTCAAGACATAAAAGGGTCTAAATACTCAAGCAATCAGAAGAAAATGATTAAAAAAGAAATATTTAAGGAAGTAGTTTGGTTTTCCAAACACCACAGACAGCCGATTTAGTTATACCAATATGCAACTGCTACCTAATCCAAGAAAAAAAAAGGGTATGAATATCGATTTTAAATCTAGAAATTTTATGTGTTTATAGGCCAAAGTTAAGTGAAAGAATTTGTACTAATATTGCCCTTATGTGTTAGATATCCAGATAAAGGGAATACAATTAACATAGGGTCAGTTTAAAATACAGTAACAAGCATGTATTGGCCTAAAACATTCTTATATATATCTGAAATAGAAATATTTATCAAAGTAACCGTGCTTCATAAACATAAATACCTACAATGAGTATTAAAACAAAATATCGACCTTATATGCAAAAAAAATCGGTGTATTAATGCCAGTATTTTATTGTTTACAGCAACAGACATCTTTTTACCCAAAAATAGGGGTTTGAAGTCGAAAATGCAACATCCTGACAAGATTATCGAAAGACGAAAACTTGTATAAAGGAGGCAAAACAGGTTTTCAAGACTGCTAAAATTAAATTCTGATTTACTCTGTAATATTAGGAAATAAATATCTTTAGTTATTATTTGGGTTTCGTTTTTTAATAATTATAATTTTAATTGGTGAATGATATTGTATGAATCTAGCATCGCCATCCAAGTAACAACGTTTGAACTTGCAGTAAAACGTTTCTTTAGAACGGGGTAGTGAACTACTTTAGTTTAACAATACTGATAGTTGTGGATAATAGGTGGCGCTATACATACCCATTAATTATTATAATATAATCCGGTATAACAAATGAATCTTCGCTTGAGATATGGGTAATCTAACTAAACTATAAAACCAATATATAATTTAAATAAAGCGCACATATCAATTATTAAAAATTAACACTAAAAGATTACATTATAAATGTTAAAGATTAAACTATATAACAGAATTAGAGTGTTACAATCTCTTGAAACGCAGTCCAGATACGATAACCGTTGAATAGTTAGAAATAGAATAGCCTGAAAAAGATGCAACTACGCATCGAAACGTTGCTTATATAATAAAGGAGTTATATCGAACGCATTCGTCTGTTTTTCCCGCTATACTTTCACCCAACCTATTAGGATAAGACGCTATGTAGATTATTGTAGTTTTGATTTCAAACTTCTTTACGACTGTTCCCGCCGCCATGCTTGTTTTTAATTTAATTTGCGAAGTTGCCAGATTCACAATTAAAATACCTATAAGTGATGATACATGTAATACTAAATTTTGTACAATAACAAACATAGAAAAAGACTCCAAGTCTCGGTCCCATTAAATTATAATTTTACAATCTACAACAAACATGACACGTGTTTCGCCCTTTCGAGCATCATCAGACCTACAAACAACAGAGAGAACCTTAGTAAATAATCACACTTACAAATCCTAAAACAATAACTTACAAATAGAATAAAATACACTAAAGCACAACAAAACAAACAACTACTTATACATATTTAATGGACATTAAAATGAGGTTAAGTCTCACGTGAATAAACAAAATAAAATATTTAAAAAGTATTAAAAAAGATTCGTGTCTCTAGGCGGGATCGAACCCAGACCGCCCGAGCGAGACCCCGAAGCAACCACCCACAGACCACTCGACTAGTCGGGAAAAATATTCAACAACTCCCACTCTATGAATCAGTGAATGAAATGTAAAACATCAACGTCAGAAATGGAAAATGCATGACCTGACTCCAACAAATGATTGGCAGAAGCTGAAACAGTCTCAGTTGCATCCGTATTTCTGAATTTGTTGACAAGGCTTAAATGTTCTCTCACCCTTGTGGAAATTTTTCGACCTGTTTGTCCCACATAGGTCGTGGAACATTCTGTAGACTCTTTCAGTGGGGTTAACAGGCATGAAGGAAAATAAATCGATAAAAGTATTCCGTAACTGTTTTATTTCACAAACTGCAATGTTAAAGACGCGATACAAAAACAAACACGAGCTTACATCCATTGACACTTGACAACCTCACCAGTGTGTCCAACTTATTAAAATACTGTAGAACAGCTGATCGGTGAATATTGTATCGGTTGCCGGATACATAAGAATTGCTAACTTTAACACCCCCGACCAATTCTACAATCATATCTTCATATCTTAGACAAAATACAAATGTTTAAAGTAATACAAAAGGTAAGTATACTTGCAACAGTACAAAAGAGGTAAGCATACCCACAACATAACAATACAAAAGGTAAGTATCAAAAACAGGTAAGTATTGTTAACATAATATAAACAGTAAGCATTATAAACAAAACTTAAAATTAGCATTCACAAATACCCAACTTTTCACGAAAATATTTAAATTTCACATGGCATAAAGCTTTCGTACAAATATCCGCTATTTGTTCAGAAGAAGGTACATAATTTAGAATAATATCACCTTTGCTTACACAGTCTTTTATATAATGATACTTAACATCAATGTGCTTCGTTCTCTTAGTTTCAAGAGTGCTTGCCATTTTCATGCAAGACTGATTGTCTTCATAAATTTTTATTGGGTAAACATCATTATTTAAAAGTTCTTTTAAAATATGTGATAGAAAAATACATTCTGTGGTACATAAAGAAAGTGCTACATACTCTGCTTCTGCGCTAGACAATGCAACAGTTGTTTGTTTCTTTGTCTTCCAGAACACCACATTTTCATGAACTTTAATTACAAATCCGGTAATACTCTTTCTGTCTGTATTATCGTTGGCAAAATCTGAATCTACATAAGCAGATAGTATTTGACAATCTGTATTATTTTTAGATTTGACATATTTTAAACCAAATGTTTCAGTTCTTTTTAAATATCTTAGAACATTTTTCAGATCTTTCCAATGTGAATCAGTATAGCATGTTTGAAACTGACTAAAGTAACTAACTGTATAGCTTAAATCTGGCCTTGAACCAAGCATTAAATACATAAAGTGTCCTATTAATTCCTTATATGGATACTGCTTTACACAAGATACATTATCAGATTCAACAATGCTTTGTTTTGGTTGTATTGGTACATTAGTCGGTTTACATTCTGACATGTTAAACACTCTCAAAATTCTTTGAATTAAACATTTCTGATGAATAATTAAATAATCATTACCTTTAACAATATTCAAACCTAGAAATTGCAAGTGTTTATCATTTGTCATATCCTTCATTTCAAAATTGGTTGACAATAACATTTTGATATTTTTAAGTTCTGACAAAGACCTTGAAATCAAAATTAAATCATCTACATGAATTAACAGGTAAGTATCTATATTATAATATAAACAAGGATCGGCTTGTGAACGTTTAAAACCAATTTCTAACAACATATTATTTAAACGATCATACCAACATTTGTGAGATTGTTTCAAACCGTACAATGATTTCTTTAATTTACACACACTGTTTGACGATTTACATTTCACACCTTTAGGAATGAACATATACACTGGCTTTTTCAAAGAACCATTCAAAAACGCGCACTTCACATCTAACTGGTGTATATAGAGGTCGTTTTGAACACTGAGAGATAAAAGTACCTTGAGGGTTAACATTCTGGCTACTGGAGAGTAGATTTCCTCCTGTATGTCGGACTGTAAAAAGCCTCTAGCTACAAGTCTAGCTTTCTTTGCCGTTTTACCACCCACTTCCTTTTCTTTGAAGATCCACTTTGAGTCTATGATTTCTTCTCCTTGTGGCATACTGACAATATCCCAAGTGTCATTTTTCTCTAATGAGGTTAGCTCTTCGTTTATAGCATTGTTCCAACCTTTTGTCATTGCTTCTTCAAAATTTTCCGGAACTTTAGAGCTATAATTTCCAACGGATAGGGCAATCATTATATTTTCATCTTGGCACATGTCAAAATCTTCAAATTTCTTAGGTAGCTGTGACTTTCTTTTGCTCTTTCTTACTTCTTTGCCTTGAACTTCTACCTCATGTCTACTGTTATGATTTTCTTCCTCTTGTTCTATCTGATTTTCTCCATTTTCTTGTTCCTCTGTATTTTCTTGACATACTCTTATTTCTGTTGGCTGTCTCTTTGCATCTTTTATACTTTGGGTTTCATCGAACACTATATTTCTGGCCTTTATTATTTCTTGTTTATCTGGATGCCACATCAAGTATCCATTACTGGTGTATCCCACTAAATACAATTTTTCACTATGGGAATCTAACTTAGTTTCTCTTCGCTCCTTTGGGATATGAACATATCCCACACACCCAAAAATACGAATTTTGTCTAATTTTTGTTCTTGGTTATACCAAATTTCAGCTGGTGTTATGTCATTTCGCAAAGTTGACGTTTTTGTGCGGTTATTCAAATATATTGCTTTTTTTACGGCTTCGCCCCATAGAATTTTTTTCATACCTGCATCAAACAAAAGGCATCTGGCTTTATCCATGATTGTTCTATTGAATCTTTCTGCAATACCATTCTGTTGTGGGGTATAAGCTACAGTATATTGAATTTGAATACCTTGATCACTACAAAATTGTTTAAATTCATTTGATGTATATTCTCCACCACTGTCACATCTTAGATATTTTATATTGCTATTAAATTGTGCTTTCACCATAAACACATACTTTTTAAATGCTTTTAACATTTCATGTTTATATTGCACTAGGTAGCATACTGCAAAATGTGTGATCTATAAAACTCACCATATACTTCTTATTATCATGTGTACTGGGAGTGACAGACCCACAAACGTCAGATGAAACAACATCTAAAATATTCCTTGCTTTTCTATGATCTTCAATCGGCTTAAAAGGCAGTTTTGTCTGTTTACCTTTCAGACAGATTTCACAGACTCCAGAGGATGGGAATCTAGACGAATGACCCATTCTACGATGCATCAAATCTCTGTTGTCTTCAATTGCATTTGCCTGGAAATTATCTGCATAAAATTCCATTTTATACAAATTTCCTACTACATTCCCTTCAATGACCTTTTTATTTCCTAGTACTGTCAACACTTTTCCATTTTCAAAAGTTACAGAAAATCCTCTTGCCTCAAGTTTCCTTACAGATAGAAGGTTATGTGATAAGTTTTCACATACAAGCACATTTTCTATTTTAAGCCTCTTTCCTTCTGCTGTTTTGAGGTAAAGAGTGCCTTGTTTTTTAGCTGTAACCACTTCACCTAACTTTGCTACATTAATCTGGTGATTTACACTTACAGTGTCTTTCAAAAACTGTTCAACTTTTGATGTTACTAAATGATTGGTAGAACCACTGTCTATTATAAATGAAATTTTATAATTGTCATTATAAGTGTTGGTACTTACATGATCAGATGTCAGAAAAACAAATTCATTTCCATCACTGTCTTCTGCCAAATTACACACATTCTTACGTTCACTACTACCAGGTTTCAATTTTGGACACTCTGCCTTCTTATGCCCTCGTACACCACACCCATAACACTTCCATCGAAATTCAGAGCGAAATTCTGACTTTGAATGTTCACTGCTGTTTTCTTTCCTTTTTGGTTTTCCCCAAGTTTTCTTTTTGCTACTATAAAATACTTGTGAGGTTTCCATTTTTGCTGATGTTCTGTCCCTATTTTTCATCTGCCTTGCTTCTTCCATTAAGAGTTTGTTTTTCACAAAATCTAATGTTACTGATGAGCTTCCCTGGCAAAATAGTACATCAATCGCAGTCACTACAGCTTGGTATGATTCAGGCATAGCACACAATAACTGGGTTAGGATTTCATTATTGTCCAACGTGCCTCCACATGCTTTCAATTCTGAGATGGTTTTCTCAAACTCCACTATGAAATTATTCAATGGTTCTGTGCCTTTAAAGGTCATATTTCTAAGTTTTCGTTGCAAATATACTTGATTAGCAATACCTTGTTTGGTGTAAGTGCCCTTCAACTCTTGCATGATCGCCTTGGCTGTGGTTTTACCCTTTATCATCTCAAGTACACTGTCCGCAAGACACTGAACTATTATATTCCTAGCCTTGACATCTTGCTTGTTAAAGCTTGCTAGTTCTACAGCTTCTGTAGGGGGATCTTTCTCCAACATTTCCAGTACCCCTTGTTGTTCCAGCATCAACTTTAAGCGAAACTCCCAATTTGAGTAATTTGTACCATCAAACTGTTTCACGCTCACCAACTGGTTCTGGAGACTGCCTGCCATTTTTGTACTTCTAGTCAACCACCAAATTGCACGTGCACACGTTACTTACTTTTATCACTATTCCCTCAATTCTTCTGTCACTAGGCCCATAACCTGTAGACTCTTTCAGTGGGGTTAACAGGCATGAAGGAAAATAAATCGATAAAAGTATTCCGTAACTGTTTTATTTCACAAACTGCAATGTTAAAGACGCGATACAAAAACAAACACTAGCTTACATCCATTGACACTTGACAACCTCACCAGTGTGTCCAACTTATTAAAATACTGTAGAACAGCTGATCGGTGAATATTGAATCGGTTGCCGGATATATAAGAATTGCTAACTTTAACACATTCGCTACAATTTAGTGCATAAACCTCAGATCTGGACAATTTATCGGTTGTGTCCTTTGTCCTTACTAAATGTCTCTTGAGAGTATTTACTGTTTTGAATGAAATATTGACATTTTTAATATTTTTAAAAAATTTTGCCGATTGGAGAGAGGAATGGAAATTTATTGCATTAATGATATTTATGAAATTACCAATAAATCGAATGCCGAATTAGTGCAATACCTTCAAGAAATTGGTCTTTTAAAGGATAATTCTAGGTGCAAAAATAGAAATTGCCGTCGGATTTGTGTTGTAAAACAGAAAAATCTTACACATTCTGTAAATTCCTGTTTTTATTGCAAGAATTGTAAAAAGCATTATGGCCTTTTTACTGACACGTTTTTTTCAAGAATGTCTATTCCATTAAGACAAATTTTACAAAGAATGTGGCTGAGGTGTTGTGAAGTAAGAGCGGGTTCGGCAGCGACCATAATGGCAGTTTCTAAACTGCCGATTATTCAACAATATACGAATGAGAAGTTTTTACTTGGTAAGTCGTAATATTTACGTTTAATGACGAAGAGAGGATATTCAAAAATGTTATCTTTTATTTTAGGAGGTGAGGGTCATTTGGTGCAAATAAATGAGTCAGTTGTAACAAAAAGAAAATATCATCGGGGTCGCATCGTCCGCGAAAAATGGGTACTAGGGATTTATGATTGTACTTTAAAACGTGGATATGTAAAATATATATCAGATAGGTCCGCTGGTACATTGATTTGTGTTATCCAGGATATTGTAAGACCAGGATCTGAAATCTGGACCCACGAATGAAGGGGATACAATAACCTTCAACATTTGGGCTAAGACGTCAACTATAGCCGTTTTTTTCGAGATCTGCAAACTGGTGTCTGTACTAATCAAATTGAAGGTTATTGGTCCACCCTCAAACAGTATCTTAGGAAACTGGGTGTGATCCGTTCAACATTTTTGCCTGAATATGTAGGAACAGTTCATGTGAAACGGCTTTTTCGGAAAAAAGGCATATCAAAGAATGCACAATTTTGCCCGACAAATTGCCGAAAAGTATTAGTTTCGTTATTTTCTTGTTAAATTTGTTGAAATATTTATAAAATGTGTTTTTTTTTAAATTTTTTGTGCAATTTGAACTAAAATACTCTTACTTTGTAAAAGTGTGACATTTTAAGTTTATTTTATTAATCAGTTATTACATTATATTTGGTAAGGTTTGTTACTGTTTTACTTAGTTTTGATTAAACTTTCTTTTTGAACGTATTTTCAATTCAGTGATTTCATTTCCCTTAACCAATTGGTAAATTTAAAATCTGGCAACGTTGCTAAATTTTAGTTTTTAAAGCTGTCAAATTTGATCAAAGTGTGATATTTAATTTATTTTTTTAGGAAAACTCTTGCATATTCCTCAATTTTTATTTTTGAATTATACTATTACAAATAGGTACTTTATGAAAAAAAATAAAATATGCAAAAATCGATTGTCAGGATGTTTACCGGACCCAACTTAAACAACTTTAAAAGGCCAATATTATTTAGAAATGTGCTGCTTCCATTGGGAAGTGTATTATTTCAAAGACATAATTTTGTTTACTAAACGACAGCTGCCTTGATTATACAGCCCCAGTAATCAATAATTAGTGGTTTGCTAAAACCAGAACTATATATACCACGTGATTCAGTTTGGCTTTAAATCAGATAGATAACGTTTGCTTATGATTAAAAACGTGTATGATACAAATTTCCGACCGGAAAACCAAATTGAATTGTTGGACAAAATAACAAATATTTGAAAAGATATATTTATTATTTTTTTTTAGTCTATAAATTGGAATAGACCAACTAATTACATAATTGTTGTATTGTTTTGAGATTTTGGTTCTTTTTCAATTTTTATAAATACTAATTTGCATCAAAATTTTGTGTTTTAGTGGATTTAATATATGCATTTAAAAGTAACTCGTCGTATATCAAATTTTCCTTTTAAGTTAAAACCCTATTATAGGTTTCAAACTACTCATCCACATAATTACGAAATGGGTAAAAATAAAGGCCTGTATTAGCAAAATATTATTTAATGGGGTTGGACTCAATTGACACTGTATGGATTTATCTTGCGTAAACTGACAGGGTGTCTGGTTAAATCGGTACCCTAGAGACGTTATTATATGAGTTATCAAGAAACAATAAATACACAAGTTTTTGGGTCTTGTTAGAATTGTGTTCTATTCCGTTATTTTAAACGAGACACCCGGTATAGTATTGTTTCAATATGGGTCTCTTCTTGCTGATTATAAATATACCAAGTTTAATACTTTTATCTTAAAGGATACCCAAGAAAAAGCCTGTCTTAAGAGGAAATGAGTAAGAAAGAGACGGAGAAGGCTCCACTACGTAGTGGAGTCAATGGGAATACAATGCCTCTTTGGGCAGGTTTCAAGGTATCAAGCCTATTATTTCATAATCAGCAAGAAGAGACCAATTTGACGGACATATATTATCTAAAATAACGAAGTTGATGCTTATTGGTTAACATTCCGATCGTCTTTTGGTTTTTTTTTGTAAATTCTAACGATTTAAAGTTGTTTTGTATAAACACCCTGTACATACCGAAAGGGTATCAAAGTACCAATATACGCTAGTAATTTTATATATATATATATATATATATGTATATATATATATATATATATATATATATATATATAAATAAATTATATTGCAGATTTCATACTATAAACTAAAAACACTATATTTATTTAAAGATTTTTTTTAGTGCAGATTTCAGATTGCAGCTATGTAATAGTTTGGTCCTATCGGCTCTTGGGTATGCTGACATTCTTTACTGGCCAGCCCTGACTCAAAAGAGTAAAAATAGTCTTCAAATACTCCAGAATTCCTGTATAAGGTTTTGTTATGGGTTGAGAAAGTTCGACCATGTCTCACAATTTTATAGCTATTCAAAAGGGTTAAACATGGAAGATCGTTTTAAAATGCATATGGCTTTATTAGTATTCAGGATCCGGTTATCTGAGTCTCCCCGTTATCTTTTTGAAAAGTTAGTTAAAGGCTCAGATGTTCATAGTCTTGCTACATGGCGCCATAATTTGTATACTGTTCCCAGACACAACACAGCGACTTTTCAGCGATCCTTCTCCTATTGTGCTGCTAGACTCTATAATACGTCGCCTGAACATGTTAAGGCTTGCTCATCGGTTCTTGCTATGAATAAACAATACCATCAGTATTTACTTAGAGCCAGAGATTGAAGTGTGTGTGTGTGTGTTTGTTTTATTATATCGGAAAAAATACTGTTTGCTCTTAATCGTCTTAAATACCTATACTATTTGGATACCATGTCTTTTATGTATTACTGCTTAACTTATCACTTGTATATTTTTCTATCATTATTGGTTTCGTGTTATCTACACGCAAGTATTATTTATTTACTTAAGGTCGTTTTACATGCTGCAATTCTTTCGTGCAAGTTGCAATAATCTTGAACAAAAGCATGCGCAGTGGCATGACATTTGTACGTTTTGTCAAACTGCGCATGCGTTTGTTTAAAACTATTGCAGATTGCAAAGAAGAATTGCAGCATGTAAAACGGCCTTTAAGACTATATTAGTAAAAATGTTGTTACCTTAGTTTTTTTTATGGTGGTTAGGTGAGCACCTACGCTGGATCTTTTCGCTTTCCGGAAATCGGTACTCCAGCTTGTTTTGGGCCTTCCTCGTTTCCGATGTTCTTGAGGTTGCCATTCTAGACATTGTTTTGGAAGTCTTTCGTTGTTCATTCGATTTACATGTCCATACCAAATCAGTTGTTTCCTTTCTATATCCAGTATGATTGTTCCCTCTATTCCCATGCGGTTCTTCACATCTTCATTTCTTATTCGATCTCTTTTAGATATCCTTAATGATCTTCTAACTGCATCCATTTCCACTGCCTCGAGTCTTCTCGTGATTCTCCATGTTTCTGCTCCATATAGAAGGCTACTCTTAATCGTGGTTTCATATATGTTGAATTTTCTTTTCTTAGATATTCCTTTACTCTATAAAATGCTATTAAGGTAGCGTATTGCTCTCTTACCTTGTATGATTCTCGAGCTTATTTCTTTTTCATCGATGCCTATTCTATCAAATGCTTTCTTGGTTGTTGTCAGAGATATTTTGTTTTCTCGATGTTTACTTCCAATCCCCATTTCGAGTATTCCCCAATCAGTTTTTGCATCATGTACTCCATGTCGTCTATATCATTTGCGATTACGACCTGGTCGCCTGCAAACTGGAGAGTATATAGACAAGTATTGCTGAGCTCCATATCCATTCTATTTATTTTTCTTTTCCAATTTTTAAGCACGGTTGCTATATATATTTTGAATTGTGTTGGAGAATGGAACTATTGGTGAGATAATTTCCAATCTTAATTTTGGAGAGTTAACCGTACAGATTTTGTAATGCTTTTGTTAAAGTATGGTTTATTGGCGACGAAATGAAGATTTCCCACATTTTGTTCAATGGTATGTTATCATAAGTCTTTTTCTACAAACGTTAGATGTACATCTATATTTCGAGCGGTTTTCTTTTCTATTACTTATTTTAGGCAGATAATGTTATCCGTACAAGAACGGCCAGCTCTAAGTCCACCTTGTTTTTCTTCTTCGAATTGGTTATATTCGGTCTCTATTAAATCTCTACGTATTCTATTGTATAGCCTACTTAGTGTGCTGGTCACTGAGATTCCTCTGTAGATTTCACACCTTCTCTTATCTCCCTTTTTGTGGAGTATGCCACCTTCCACTGGCTTGGGACAGGATATCTGCTATATGCACTCAGGGGTCACGCGACCGAAGTCTTCTTGGACGTGAGAGTAAGATTCGTTGGTAGAGCTTTTAGATCAGCGGGCATTTCACAGAGTTTTGTTGTTGTATACATCTCGGCATTATATACAACCCCTAAGATCCCTTACCAACATTCAAGCCACGTTTTGCTTTCCGTTTATGAAAATCCAATTCAAAGTACTAATTCTCAGAGCAAAGCCCTTGGTATGTCTTACATATCTGTGAAGAGAATCTTATAAAATCGCAAAGTGCCTCCGTACCGTATTTTATATCACCAAAAGTTACTACCTTGTGATAGAGAAAGCTGTATTCTTTTAGATATGTGTTTATTATTCACAGATGAGTTTACGTTTAGGAGTGACCGTATTATGAACCGACATAATATAAGGTTCTAGAGTCAACAAAATCCTGATTGGAGAGTAGATTATGAAACAAGGACCATGGTCCGTGAACGTATGGGGTGGCATTGCAAACGATTATGTTATTTGACGATATTTTTTTCAGGGTAATTTAACTGGTACCATATAGTTAAACATTTCAAGAGAGTCACATTAGAAAATGTAAACATTCAAGTTAGAAACAATTTGACCCCACCGCATGGTACACGTGATATAACATTCTTTGTAAGTGAACGTCATTGATCGAAATTGATTGGTAATATGGGGAATCCATGATACGCAAATAAGGAAGCCGAAGGAGCGATTCTGTGGCCTCCTAGGTCTGCGGACCTCAGTCCTTTGGATTAGTTTCTGTGGTTTTCACGACAATTTTGTAACTGCTACGCCTTGTGAAGGTCCAAATGAAATTAAGTTGAGAATACAATAGGCCTTTACTGTTGTTAACAATGAAATGTTACGTAACACTCAAGAAAACTTTATAGAACGCATGCTTATGTGCTTAGTCGCTCAAGGAGGCATTTTGCAACCTAGATTTTGTTTATAACAAGTGTTTTCCCCCATTATTTAATACCTATTCGTTTAGTTATTACAGATGTGTTACGACTTCGTTAGCTCCAAAAGCTAAAAATAATTAAAAATCGGCCTCTTAGCCACTTTAATTAATGGTGGTGCTTACTATGGTACCAGGTAAAGTACCAACTTTCGTATACTCATGGCACCTACCATCAGATAGGTCTTCCAATAATACAAATTAGCCAAAATACCAATCCTCGACTATTAGCTCCGAAACTATTAACTTTAAAGGTGTGACATCGTATATCAACAGTGTTTAGAATTTTCTGGAGAATCCGAAAATGCAATAATGTACAGAGTGTTCAATTAAAAATTAGCAAAGTAACCATAATTTTTTCGCGTAGTTTTTTTATTTGATGTTCAATTGTTTTTATGATAAATTGTCCTTATTCCTCTCTAAAATCCCTATAACTCTTATTTTTACCATTTTCAACATCTTTTAACATAAAGAAATTATAAAGGTTCGTTGGACAACCCTGTACAGGAGTAGCATATACAAGCTTAGTTGTTGAGGCAATCTGCCAATAATATTTTTCCGTATGTTATTATATTTGTTATGTACAAATGTGTTCCTAATATTCTCGTGCAGGACTAACCTAACATTTCAGTTGCTCTATTTTTAAAATTGGGTTGTATGAATTTAATTGCACTACTTTGATGCAAAATATCAGGTTAATTTTCGCTCTCACAGGACTCTGGAAAAATTAACTAACACAAAAATTGGAGCAGGACAGTTTTCTGCAATAAGTAACTTCTATTTATTATATTTTTTATATTACTATTTTAATTTCACGAAATTAAAATGAGATATGTATACTATATAGAATTACACTTTTTTCCATATATTATTAAATGACGGGATTGTCCTTAAATTGATTATTCATGACTATGAACTAGAAATCATCGTAAATCATCTTAAAATGAGACTACAGCAAAACTGATATAACAATTATAATAATAATCATTTGCGATGTGGCCAATGATTTTATTATTTCAATTTTTCAGAACTACATGTATTTTACGATTATTGTCAAAGAAGTCAGTGGCGGAATTAAGAATATTTTACTTTAGAACCCCCATTTTTTATTGGATCGGCCCTTTTCCACTAAGAAAATGCTTAGAAAATGTTAGATAAGATTTCACATTTTGGTATTAACTTCTCTTTCTGGAAATACCTAGGTAAAATTTGGGAAAAATATTCAGCTATTTTCATTCCTAATATGTTAATGACTTGGTATAGTGAGTTCCAAATTGATGCACACTGATCTCTAAAAGGTAAAAGTTTTATTAAACAACTTCACATCCGAAGTTTTACAACATCTACAGGGCCGTAATAGGTTACTATTTATTTTGAAAATCAATCCAATCTTTATGATTTGAGGAATAAATAGTGTACTGGGTGTTTTATATTGAAATAAAAAAAAGAGATTATTTCATGAGGTAACATATAATTCTACGGTTTAAATAAAAACGACGTAGTCGCCGCTATAGTCGTCGCGACGCCAAGAAAAAACAAAACAATTGTGAGAACTTCAAAAATCTCTGATTTCAAAAACACAGCCATTTTTGAGACATTCTTGTTATAAATTTCAAATTGATTCCGGTACTGGTTACTGAACATTCCAAAACATAATTTTTTCGCATATTAACAGGGATATCAAAATTTGTAAACAGGAACTTTTTAATTAAGTAAATTGTAATTATTGAGATCTTAAACAAAATCGACGCCACCACCAGTATAAGCGAGGCGACGTTTAGAAAAAAAAACATACTCACTGAAAAAACCTTTAAAAGTCTAAATCTACGTCTGTTTTTAGTACTTTTTGGATATTTTCTTGGGGGCTTAGTAAAATACTTAAAAATTGAACCTTAAAAACTACTCAAGGGCCTGAACTCAAATTGTGTGCCATAAATAATTATGGTATACCGATGAACTAGTAAAACTGTAGTACTAATTCAAGATGGCGGAACAAAATGGCGACTAAATAAAATATTTGTAAACGTGAAAAAATCGCCCTCTCAGGTTTCACATATCTTCACGTTTTAGAGTTTCTAGATGCCAAAAAATATGTTTTATCAATTATGTCGGTTCGTCTGTCGGTTTGTCTAACTGTCTGTCAGTTCAGGACATATCTTTAAAACTACCTATCAGAGTGACTTCAAATTTTGGCCAAACATTAAGGGTCATATGGGGGTGACCTGGAAATATTTTGGTAAAAATCCAATATGCCAAAATAAGTTGACGGCCTCATGAAACGTTAAAAAATTATTATTGAAAAACTGATTATCCAATTTGCGTCAAATTTTGCACAAAAAAATCAGGTGTTCATAAAGGAATGAACTGGTAATATTTTGGTGTAAATATAAGAGGACAAAACAAAATTGTTGCCTTTGAAAATATTTAAAAAATCAGCCTGAAAACACTACTTATTATATTAATTTAAAATTTTGTGCAAGTATTGTGTAAGTGTGATATAAAGATAAACTGGTAAAGTTGTGGTTCTAATACAAGATAGCGGAACAAAACGGCGTTCAAATAAATTTTCTAAAAAATCGACATAAAAAAATCTTATTCAACTGACTAAATTTTGCAGAAAAATTAAACGTGATATAGGGATAAACGGGTACGAATTCAACAGGACGTATTGAATTTATTTTAAATTATGCTCAAAAATCAAGTATGGCATAGGTAGAAACTGGTAAAATATAAAATGGTGACGAATACAAATATTTTGAAAGACAGTTTATAATATGTGTTACTAGATGACTATGTACTAAACTAAAATGGGTCACACTTTACTATTCCTAATAAAAAGAAATTTCTTAATGAGGGAAGTTCCAGACAAAGGAAATTTACCGATTTTTTTGTATTTAGTTTGTTTTTTAAAAGCTTAGTAAAAAGGTGATGTTTGTATTTTTTTCTAAAAAGGTGAAGTCCTATTTTGAGAAAAAAAATTGATCTAAAGTGTATAAACCTTATGTCAATCTTTTTGAATTTTTGGTGAATAACAGCGTTTTAATATTTTGTGTCAAAATAATAGACTAATTGTAATCGATTGATAGAGCTCCGTTTTAATTTTTAAATTTTTTTTGCGTTCTCCAAAAAACTGCATTTTTGGTGCGGATTATCCGCACGAGCGGATGACTAGACCAGCCTTAAGTTAATTAAGAAAATCATAAGTTACTTAGTTTATTATCAAAGTTGAAGTTACTTAGTTTAGCTTTAGTTTAATTATTTCAAATTTCATGTATAAACAATTGTTTAAAAAAAAATTGCAAATAAATGTTTTAATATATAATGTGCTGTTTTATTTATTTTATAGGGTAGGTACAGAGCAGTGCCTACTACAAAAAATATTGTTAGCATTTATTTTTGTTCGTTTTTAAAACATGTTTCTTAATTGGGTAAGAAGTAGGAAACAATGAGAAAAATAATAGGTGCTTGATAATTGACTTGAGAAGTGCTGCTGCCAATTATTTTTTTCAAAGGTGTTGATGCTCGAAGCACTTTTTTAAGGGCTTCACCCAGCTCTGTACTCAAGGAAGCTAACCACCCAAGCGTAGATCAAGAAAACCTTAAAAATTTCCAACTCCCCTTTCGATATTTTAGTAACATCTGCCCTGCTGCAGGAAGGTAGTATTGCCTATGAGTCGAAATGGTGTTCAAACAAATATCCCTAGAAGGGATACGTGCAAAAATACGCACACCACGAGGGTTTAGGAACTGATTTGCACACGGAGTTACTAATGCTTTGGAACTAAACTTTTTAAATTTTTCTGAACTGTATATTTTTATCTGGCATTAAGGCAGATTTAGCGTACTCATGGCCATACAAAGCTCAATGTCAAACCATTACAGCACCTGTAAAATACGCTTTGGCTTATTAGCTCCAGTTTTTTTTTGACAGCAAAAAAAATCTAAGAAAACATCTCGAATTTTGGCGGGTCTGTTAAGATATGTTAATAATAGAGTTTTGTTGTGCGAATCAATATTAACAACTCAGTGTATGGTAATATGTTTAACAAATGGTTTTGAATTTTACTTTTTCAATTCTAAAACTTATGTGCTAAAGTTTTATAAGTGTTCAATTTTTTGCTTCATATTCGTCAAAGCTTTCCTTCATTGTCTCTCACAATATTCATCAAGTAATTTTCATTTCCATTATATAAATTAGAAAACACTCAGCTTCAAACACGTTATCATTAAAGAGATGCAATATATACCAAGAATTAATTATACCCAAAATAATTAAGTATCATACAGAGATACCTCTAAAATAGATTTAGAATAGGATTGATTTTAAGTAAAAATATTTGCTAGAAAAACTAGGTAATTCAGCAATCTTAATGTGTTTCGTGTTTCAAGACAGTTTACTGTAAAATCAAGGATTAAAGTAAAACTTCCGGAAACGAAAGAAATCTGTTTAAAAGGAGAGGAAATAAACCTCGTAACTGTGTAATGCCCAAGTTCTATTTCCGAAATTCCCGCAGGTGTAGTATTACAGAAACGCAATCTTACCAAATGAAAATTTCTTGAAAATGTTCTCACTAAAATAAAATTTATCTTGTTCTAGATGTAAGTCCCAAAACTAAATTCAACTTTGTTTAATTTTAGCCGTATAATAAAACGTTTATTCATTTTACACTTATAGTTTCAACTATAAAAAAAAGCGATGTCTCATTTTTCCATTCATAAAGTCAAATGCGAGAATTTCTGTTCGGGTGACATTGTTATTTTTCATTGTCGCTTGTTGTATTTTAGTGATGATTTAATTATGATCTTATGGAAAGTGCACAAAAAGATTCCGATAGCCTTGCAACCTTCATGTGACTGTCTTAATTTAATCAATAATGTCGACTGGTTGGGACCGCCGAGAAGGATTCATAGTGATGCTCTTAATGCTGCCTGACAGACACGGCGATTTTTGTGATTTTCTATACAATATAACTTTTCTTAACCGTTTGAAAAAATTATGTTACACGCTTGAAGCAATCTGGGGATTTAGAGTTGAAAAAATCGACAACGTAATTGTGAGTAGTAGCTTGGTTATTAAAGGGAATTATCTCACAGGTTCATACCTGAAAATGTGAAAATTTGATTAGTCAATAACAGGAGAAAAAGGAAAATGTGAAATGATTTCACAACCAAGTTCTTAAATAGCCGCTTTCTAGTATTAGCAGTATCATGTTGCTAAGTTAAGTACGTATTTCTAGATATTTTTCTAGAATCGTAGATTACTAAGCTAGCTATAAATTTAAGCAATGATGGTTATATTGTTCGAAATCAGTTTAAAGTAGATGATGCCTACTTTAAATTGCCAGAAGCACATTACTTTACGTGGATGAAAGACAACTTTTGCAAGAGGGGTTGCTTGTTTTCTTGGATTAGATAGATAAGAAAGGATAATATTTTGACGAACTAAATGACGGCGTTTAAGCAAAGAAGTCAATGTTTACTTTTTTATTTCTTTTTTTGTCGCTTATTGGTAAGGCATGCGATATTCCAATTAATGCGGACTGACCTCTAAAACTGAATGTGTTATTAAACTACCTAACATCCTGTGACGTTATATCGTTGATCTTCGTTATACATCGTTCAAACGGTCTAGAGGGCGCCACCCTTTGTATTTCTGTGGTAAAAGGCCCACAAACGCACAAATATAGCTTGTATATATTGGAGATATTTAACGACAGGTCAGTGCGTAAGACAGGGACATTATCTACAGGTAGGCAAAAAAGAAAGAGAAATAAAACATCAATGCAGAAAACAAAAACGTTATCCTGTATGTATGTATGTATTACATATTCAAATATCACATTCTAACTACGCCTAGCCCATAGATAAACTATATGAAACCCTCATGAGTAAGAGAAAGAAAAATAACGTATGCCATCATTTACGCTGTGTTCGTGAGGTCGTCGCGGCGATTGAGACACAATTTCGATCGGGAAGCTCCCCGCTAAACGGTAATAGAGGAGCCAACGCCGCGCGCCGGTTCCCATTCATTAATGCACGGCGAGAGTAGTTCCGCGACTTACACTGCCATACTGTTCCAAGTTACTTACCAAGGGCCATCGATATAGAAAATCTTTTACTAGTCGTGGTGTACACTTATGGATGGTGTGCCTGTATGTGAGAGAGACAGGAAGTACAGGCCAGTCCAGAAACTCGGACCCAGTAACTAGCCTGCAGGATGGGATATATGTATGTGTGTAAGAGAAAGATAGACTAGTCTGGAACTTTGTACCAGTAACTAGCACTAGCCTATTTGTGCGAGAACGAAAGGAAGGATAGACCATTCCAGTAACTGGGAGCCTGCAGGATGGGATAAATGTGTGTGCATAATGTTTAATAACGGAGATATGGCGTGCGAGGCTTACATTCCCAAAAAATTTAGTAACCTCGTTACAATCCTATGTCTTTACATTCTGTATAGGGGCGCAATAAGTCAAAGTGTGTATATGCACATTTTTGATAGGCTTATATGTTTTTTGTTTATCTGAACAACTATTTATTTTGAAGATTATAATACATTTTATGATTTGAAGAAACAATAATATACTTCTTGCTTCGCTTGAAAGTCTAAACGCCATTTTCTCGGAAATTAACGGGAATATCAAAATTTAGTAAAAAGCATTTATTTGATAATTTACTAATTAATTACTGCTGAAATAAAAGCAACGCCGTCACCACTACAGGCGTCGCGATGTCAAGAAAAAACAAAAGAGTTGAAAAAGTTTTACAAGTCTCAGATTTTAAAAATACCCCATTTTTAAAACATTTTGTTACATGAGGGCTTTATTTGAACCTCACGCAAAATATATAACCCGTGCAATTTCTATGACTGTGAACTTCATAACTGAAATAACGTATGTTCATGCCACATTGTTGATATATTGATATATAAAACCATAGCAATTGGGTCAAATAAATATTTCGAATAAAGTACCCCAGGTCTCAAATTGATAACTGTACTGGTTACCGATATCAGGGTGATTCACTTAATTTCCGAACGTCGATTTTTCTCATGTTAATGAGGATTTCACGATTTGATAAACAATAACTTTTTAATTGATGTCGTGACACCAAGAATAAAATAAATCAATTAAAACAACTTTAAAAGTATAAATCTTTCTAAGTTTTCTATGGTTCTTTTACCAAATTGATTGATATATTGGTTTCTGATACCTAGCGTCTTTTTTAGTAGAATGATTTTTTTTAGTAAAAAAATGTGTTCCAAATTCCATTCAATTATCTTTAAAAATAGAGAATATGAATTAAAAAAATTTTTATAACTTTTATACTCAAACTTGGTCAAAGAACCACATTCTGACTAACGCACTAACAGTAAGTCTTTATTCGGACGCGAAAAACAAAGCTTCCCCAATGCCAAATGTGATTTAGGCAAAACGTAAGCAATCTGTTTTTTTTTGGAATGACAGTAATGAACGTAGAAATCGTTTTAAAGAATTTTCAAGTTCGAAAGTTGGCCGCTAGGCAACACAACAGCAACACAAAAAATTGTAAATGCCAATTTTCACTTAAATCTCTCTTAGTTATCTCTGTTTTGGATGAACCGATTTTATTCAACTTGTGTAAAAAAGTGCTTTTTTTTGCTCTACTCGTGAAGTCACTTTGTTAGTGGTCAGTAGATGGCGCTGTTTCGAAATTCTCCAAAGAATGTTGATTTTCTAAAAAAAAAACAAATGGTACGCTATGACTTTTATATTAACTGAGTTCTAGCGTGCTTCAGTGAAACAACAAAAGAAAAACTACGAAATGATCTAACAATAAACTAACAACAAATATATTTGAAATTACTGAAAACTGCTTTCGGAAATGCTCAAAATGCCGGCCGTCATTGTAAATACAAAGTTGCAATCATTCCTGTGTCGATTAGCCCGCAGCCTCCACCTCTGTTATAGATAAACTTTGAATGGCGTTCCTAATACGGTCCATCATATTGTTTCTTGTAGTAGGTCGAGTTACATATACTAAATCTTAAGTAGTTTTTAGTAATTTTAAATGTATTTGTTGTTAGTTGTTAGTTCCTTGCGTGAATGTAAGATGGAAATAATTCCCAATTTGTCATTGGTCACTTTTTCTCATCTACAAAACGGCAAGGTTAATTTCCAATTGGACGTTTCGGATTCGAAAGACCATCATTAACTTTCTTAATTTACAACCGGAACTGGATTTTTTATTTCACTAATTAATGCCTTTCATAACTGCCAAATAAACTGTGATGTAAAAGTCATAGCGTACCATTTGATTTTTTTGAGAAAATCAGCATTATTTGGAGAATTCCGAAACAGCCCGATCTGGTGACCATTAAAAAAGTAATTATGGGTACAGTTTAAGGCTCCACGAGTGGAGCAAAAAAGCACTTTTTTTGACACCAATCAAACATACAAAAAACTAAATTTTTAGTATGAAACCTTCATTTATATATATATATATATATATATATATATATATATATATATATATATATATATATATATATATATATATATATATATATATATATATATATATATATATATATATATATATATATATATATATATATATATATATATATATATATATATATATATATATATATATATATATATATATATATATATATATATATATATATATATATATATATATATATATATATATATATATATATATATATATATATATATATATATATATATATATATATATATATATATATATATATATATATATATATATATATATATATATATATATATATATATATATATATATATATATATATATATATATATATATATATATATATATATATATATATATATATATATATATATATATATATATTATATATATATATATATATATATATATATATATATATATATATATATATATATATATATATATATATATATATATATATATATATATATATATATATATATATATATATATGTCTCAGATTCGCTTCTCTATATAGGGATCTCGGCTCCTATTAAACCTACAGCAAAGGTTAAATGGGGAAAGTTTTAGAGGAAACTTATTGCATTGAAAAACGGAAAATGGCGGATTTCATTTTTCGCCAGTATATCCAGAACATGTGACATTATTCGGACACATTTTTAAGACAAATAAGATGCCGTATACGACACGTGTTCATTGTTTTTTGTTAACCCGCAACCCGCCTAAACTTTCATTTTTCTTATGACCGCCATATTGGATTTTTCGATTTTTAGAAAGAGCCTAAAATTTCCAGTCTAGTGATATCTCACAAGTGCATTAAAGATTTTACTGTCATCAAAATATCACACTTCGTAAATTAGATTTCAATGTTTTTAAATGAGGCCGTGATTTATTTGCCACAAGATTACATTAATAAGTAAGTAATGTATTGAACGCATTGAAACTACTTTGTAAGTGAGTAACATTAATTTACAAATCTGCAAAATGACGTCCATTTGCAACGAGACATTTTTGACAATTGGTGACTGTTTTTCGTACAACCCTGGTAAGTGTATTTCGGTTAATATTCCTAAATGTGTCTAGAACTCTTTGTCTCAGGATTTCTATGGTCACGGGGGGATCAAATTCATAGATTTCATTCTTCGTGTGACCCCAGAGGTAGAAATCCAAGGGCGACAGATCAGGGGATCTAGGAGGCCAAGATATTGGACCATTTAAAGAAATTATTCTTTCGTCAAACTGCTCTCTTAAGAAGTTTCTGACTTGAATGGTATTGTGAGCCGGACATCCGTCTTGCTGAAACCAAGTTCTTCTTTATTCATCTTCCGTTAGAATAGCTCGTAAGGCTGGTACAACCTGGTTTCGCAAAAGCTCTAGGTACCTCTGCCCGTTTAGGTTGTAGTCAAACAAAAATGGTCCAATAAGTCGATTTCCTGAAATGATTAATAATTTATAAATAGGTGCCCAACAGTCAAGGGCGGCTGGGTCGGCCGGGGTGTACTAGAAACAATAAATTATAAAGGGAAAATTATCTTTATTAAAAAGTAGATATTTTTTTTCAAAAATAATTATCGAAACATCCCGTAATGAATGAGCTTGTATACAGTTGAAATCTATTCAGCTTTATTATGAAAAAGAAAAACATATTTGGTTAGCGGGAAGTAATAGCCATAATAAATTATTTTGTTGGTATTGCATATTAATTTCGGAAATACTAAATCAATTTATTTCCGTGATATAATAATATTAAAGAAGTACACCGTGCCTTAATAAAACATAAAATATCAAAAGAACAAACCCCTTGCGCTTTAAAATTTAAATTATTCGGAAATACAGCTGTAGGCATTTCTATAAATCATAATGAAAATCGAAAAATAATTCGACATTTGATTAATATGGTATTTTTTTCATAACGCAAGAACTAGGCTTCCCGGGTAATAATAAATCATTAAATTCAGACAATCAAAATAATTTTAGAGAATTAGCTAAATCTGCAGAAAATTTAGATAAAGTGTTAATAAATTTATAGAATCCAATTCTATTTTTATAGGTTCTTCGAAACTACAAAACAAAATGATTGAATAAAAATGTAATACAATATCAAAAAGTAAGTTGACTGACTAGAGTAGAACGTTTTACTTTTTTCTTATTAGATTATAGTATCATTAAAGAACTAAACGAAAAAAAGAGATTATTATTTGACCATCATTTGGTGCCTATTTAAAAAAGATTGGTTAGATTAACTTACCAATGATCCCACACCAAACGTTACTTCCAAATCTGACCTGTAGACGTCTCTCTGCCATTTCGTGAGGATTTTGCACAGCCCAATGATGGCGGTTGTGCCTATTAAAGACTCCACAATTCGTGAACCTGCTCTCATCGGACCACAAGACATGATTTACAAAATGAGGATTTTCATTACATCTCCTAGTATACCACTCACAGATCTGTATTCGTCTTGGAAAATCAGTTTCCTTAAGTCCTTGTACTATATTATGGGTTTGTATGGATGGTACTTATTCTTTTTTAAAACTCTCTGTACTGTTGATTTTGGCACATTAGTTTCCTGTTCTACAGTTCTTACCGATGCACTAGGGTTTTCGTTAATAGCTTGTAATTAATTAAATTAACTACGATTTTCCTGAATTGGGTTTTATGAGGCTGCCGTCGTTCGGGGTACATCTCCAAATACCTTGCTGAGATAACGTTGGCGTTTCTGTATGATTGAAAGTACAGAGCTAACATGTCAACCTTTTCTTCATTTGAATACGGAATGCCGGCCATTTTCTATAGGTTTTGACAATTTATGTGTCAGATTTATGATTTTATTGGGATAAAAGCGTACCTACTACTTATTAAAACACAGTTTTGATACTTTCAACTATTTAACTTAACGTCGAAGTCAAAATCCAATTTTGTTGCAGATAAATCATGGCCTCCTTAGAAAAGCATTGAGAGCTAACATTACTTTAAATCATGGTCTCCTTAGAAAAAACTGAAACCTAACTTTACGAAGTGTAATATTTCTTTAAAATCTTTAATGCACTTGTGAAATATCACTAGACTGGAAATTTTAGGCTCTTTCTAAAAATTGAAAAATCCAATATGGCGGCCATAAGAAAAGTGAAAGTTGAGGCGGGTTGCGGGTTAACAAAAAACAATGAAGACGTATCGTATACGCCATCTTATTTGTCTTAAAAATGTGTCCAAATAATGTCACATTTTGGCAGCTGTCAAATTTACCGTTCTGGATATACTGGCCAAAAACGAAATCCGCCATTTTCGGTTTTTCCCCGATATTTCCAAAAACAATTGATCGATCGTAAATCTGGATGGATATTGAATGCAATAAGTTTCCTCTAAATAGGAGCCGAGATCCCTGTATAGAGAAGCGAATCTGGGACATACTGTATATATATATATATATATATATATATATATATATATATATATATATATATATATATATATATATATATATATATATATATATATATATATATATATATATATATATATATATATATATATATATATATATATATATATATATATATATATATATATATATATATATATATATATATATATATATATATATATATATATATATATATATATATATATATATATATATATATATACTTATTTCATATAACATAAAGTTGATGTCAGTTTATAGATATTTAAAAGCTTAACGAGGAAAGTGCAAACATTTTATTATTAAACAAACCGTTAAGAATTTACAGCTGGTTAAAAAGCTCAAAATGTTAAATTTCAAATGTCAATATCAAGAAAATAAATTAATTTGGGCATTGGACATGTTAAAATGTAAAAATATATAGAGTCCTCTTTAAAAAAACGACAGAAAAAAAATTATAAGATCAAACTTTGTTTCACAACAATAAACTTTTGTATTTCATTTTTTTTCCGTAACCCCCATATTTTTCTACATAAGGTCACTGGGTTTTCTTATAATAATTGCTGATTTTAATAATTCTGTTCAATATCTTTAATTGCTTATGCTAAGTATTTATGTTTATGTATAATTGATAAATAAAACACTATATAAATACAAGTCCGCTGCAGCACTTTTTTATTGAATGAAGATTATACATTAAGATTCCAAGTTATACACTGTGAAGAATATTTTTGCACGTTGTGAATACATCAATTATTATTGCTTTTGTTTTACAAATAATACACTATATTATGCATACTATATTCAACTAATTTACCATAATAACTCTGTAATTCAGAAGCACAAAGCGTTGCCCCCCGACCATTACCTAGTCTATAGGGCAGCTTTAGGCGATTTTCGTCCATTACAATGGATCTATCTTGGCGACATATTCCCATTCAGTTGAAGTTATCGATTAAATTAAGATAGCTGCAAGAAGTTTGCAAACTGATTTCAAGTATTTAAACTTTTTTGCCCTTTTTCTATGATCATTATTATGTCATTACGAAAATACATCAACAAGTAACAAAGGAAATTCATAATATTACTCAAACAGGAATCCGATCATTATACTTTAATGTAAAAATGCATTTCTTATTTATAATCTAAACTATAAGTTGTAATAAATGTATCAAATAATACAGCTCCAGCACAGGTCTGATTATGTACCTGTATAAGCTTGGTGGGAACATTGTTTAACTTTAATAAATTGAAAGCTACTAAATTAATTCCAAAATTTATTTTGCAGTGTGACTAGTAACGTCCCCATAATATGCGATTTTTTTTAATAACCGACCTTAGTTAAATTTTAGTTTACTGGCAATACAAATTTGTTTAGATTTTTTTGGGTTTAACTGTAAATTATGCTCTTTAGATAGTTTTCTAATCCGTTCCAAATCTGCTTTGTTATTTTGAGTAGATTCAATATTATTTGATTACTTAAAAAAATACTAAAGATGGGTGTCGTCAGCGTAAGCTTGTAGTTTACAATGAACTGGAGAATTTAATATATCTATGGTGTATATTATAAAAAGACAAAACTTAACCTTAAGGTACACCTGATTGAATGCCTATACTTCTGGATTATATATTGTTGTTTGAGAGCGAGTATTTAAAAAAGATTTAATTAGATATGTTGGGTCAGTATCGCGTCTATAATATTATAATTTGGCTCAGAAAAGCCCATGGTCTAAAGTATCAAATGCTTTTGAATAATCTAATAAAATAGGTACACTTGTCATGCTATTATCGTATGATTTAATTATATTTTCAAGTATTACGGTTAATGCCGTGGCAGTGCTGAGGTTTTTTCTAAAACCGGATTGGAAGTCAGAAATTCATTTGTTATCAAAAAAGAAGCTTATTATTTGCACATAGACATTTTTTTTTCTAAAAATTTGAAGTATTCTATTTACCCTCAGATCAGACGGGTTTCCATTGTTATTTGGTGAAAAAAAAAACATTAAAAACTTTTAAAAAATACCGAGATATTATATGCTGTAGCAGTTTTACCCTTTGCCTTCAGGTGGTTCATTTTTAAACAGAACGTGTGTGTCTCGTATAAAAAATGCATTCACATATATTTCGACTGTGATATTTTAACTAAAAAAGGGGACCAATTTACTCGATGTCTAAAATGGCATTTGGCGCTTGAAGTACAAAAGAAAAATTTGTATAAGCAAACATATTTTAAATGTGCTAACTATATTTTTGGGCTTAAAAGTGAATTTTACGCCCTCAATCGTCGAGAATAATATTATATTACGTCCTGTGCTGGTAAAGAAATCGAATTTATTTACTTTGGTTAAGAGAAATAATTTATCTGTATATTTAAATGTCGCTGTAATGTGTAGTAGATATTAATCCTTTTTTTTTTAAATAATTACTAACCCGGTTTATATTTTTTGATGAATTTTGTATTTGTATATTTCGATGTACCTCAAACAACTAAATTTAAGTGGTTTCAAATTTTTCAATACTTAATTGAGATCTCCTAATGTATGATTCCTTACATGGCTGGGGAAATTTTCATTGATAAACTCTTTTGACGTAGGGCTAGACGTTTAGGATTATTGCGGCTATATTTTTTTACTTTTCATGAAGGGGTAGCGTTATTAGTCTAGTATATAGTATATTTATACTGGGCGAATCGTGGTTTACAGTAAGCCACGTTGTTGTTTCCATAACAATATCATACTCGTTAGTTTGAATTATATTTTTAAAATCGTTAAAGCCGGTAAATAGTCATCTGACGTTCAGTTCCATAGTGTAGGAAATATTTTTGATTTATTAAATTTTCATATTAATGCTTTGGGAAAAAATTATGATTAAAATTAATTTAGTGTATATGTATGTATATATATATATATATATATATATATATATATAAATATATTTATAATATATTATATAATATATATATATATATACATATATATATATATATATATATATATATATATATATATATATATATATATATATATATATATATATATATATATATATATAAATGTATTACGTTTTGGCGCCAGTTGTACTCGTGTCATAACTAGTTGACTATGCTGATAGGAAACATGCCTGCAGTAGCAGTCTTTTGCCGCTCCCATCTCTATTTTACTTACGGATATTCACCATTGCGTTGCCATAGCAACTGCCGTAAACAAATCTAAGCGTGAAAGTGAGTGTGCGAGGGGAGTCTGATGTGGAATTTGTTACTGTTGATCAAGATTCCTCAGCGGGTCGCTCTTATGAAAAGGTGTTCAGCGTGCTACGTTTTTATGTCAATATTATTTTTTGAGTATATAACGTACTAGGTTTGATAGAAAATAATGGTATAATTAAGTAAATAATGTGAATTTATATAAAAAATACTACATTTTTATAATAAAAATGTAGATTATAAAATGCTTAATATTTTAAAAATATTTTTAGTTTTAAGTAAATTGATTGGAAAATGTAGGTAAATTGCCGCTTCACCGGCGTCCCTTGGCGAACCGCCACTGGTCCAGATAGTTTTAAACGGGCGAATTTTTGAAATAAATGACTACTCCAATAATATTTTAATTTTTCTTTTCGTTTAGTCTCTTAAACGGTGAGGCTTCGATATCTGGTACCATTCTGAGCTTTATTATACGCATAAAAATTTTTAAAAAATAATTTGTTAGTGAACATGAAATGGGGCAGCTGGTTTAACGCGAATTCAGTTTTCAAATAAGTTCCATACCTGGGAATCTGTTAAGCTTTATATGCATTCAAAGGATTGCTGATGAAGACCTTAAGTTTCTGATTTATAAAATAAGATAATTGGTTGTTTTCCTTTTATGAATTTTTACTAATGGCTGATCACGGGTAGAATTTTTTCTAAAAAAGTTAGGTTTTTGGCATTGTTATTCTTCGGCACGACTCGAAGGCGCCAGATCCTAAAGGCGCCCAAAGGTGACTTTCTTCAAATATCAAATGAGTCTAAAAAAGGCGGGATCTTTTTTTTTAGTCTCCGAATTTCATGAACGTGTAATACGTTCCGAGAAAAAACAGGATATTATTAGTTGTTTACATGTTTACTCTAGTCACAAAGGCGAACATCTATATTTGCACGAGGGCGTCAATTTTAGTTGGCGCGGGCGGCCCTGAATTTGGCCAGCTTGGCGTCAAACCTTTAACATATGTAATGTTCTGATTCGATCATAAGTCATCATATCATAATTATTGTCAAGTGTAAGTACTGCTTAATTACCAGTTTCATGCGATTTGTGAGGGATAGGAATACCCATGTTTTAACATAAAAATTACTCAATTTGCCAATTGCAACACAATCAATTGTTTCATGAAGTTTTTTCTTTTATACAGAATCCTAGATAAAGGACCACTAAAGGTGTCGAGGAAGAGAACAGCACCAATAAACTCGAAAATTTGCATTTGCCATTTGTCTTCAATTATCCGGGCCATAAAATAGTCGAAAGTCTGGGGCGCTTGGGAGTTTTCCAGAATACTTAACAAAGGTTTGAGGTAATAAAAAGTACGGGCAGATTACCTGGCCGAGGACTTTGCATATATTAGGCGGTATTGATTCAGTGTAATACGATAAATTCAGGCTGGATTTCTTTCCAAGGGTTTTCTTTTTAGGTGTGTCTCTCTGCAATAAAATCGCTTTAACACACTTATAGCTAAAAGCTGCAGTAGCTTTAATTTGTGTTAACTTTTAGAATTAGTACATAACTGCACAATTAAGATTGCAGAAAAAGATTGAGTGGAACTTTGACTGCGTTAAATTACTATATCCCTGTTAGTGTAAGCAATCGCCTGATTTAAGTTAATTAAAATAGCCCATGTGTTTGGGTATATTGTAATATTGTGTCAAAAATTTACAACAAATCGTTTCTATCTTTTTGTAATCTGTGTTTAAAGAAAATATAATTTACAAATTCAAATGAATGATAAAGAAACTAGTTTTATAATTAATTTTTGGTAACAACCCAAAAAAAATAACTAGGAATGCAATTTTCATTATACAGACTGTAACAAAAGTCTGTAACGTTCAAAATAACTCGATTGATACACTTAGATTTTAAGTTATGGCGGATCCACCGGAGATATTTGTTTCACCTAATCGTCGACTTGTGTCGAGAGTAGTTACCTGTTATTTTTGACAGTGAATAATCCTTTGTGTTACTAAACTTGCTCTTAGACTTATAACAATTAAATGTCGGATTTTTACCAAAATATGACTAGGTCATTCCGATATATCCCTTAATTCTTGTCTAAAATTTGAAGTCAATTGGGTAAATATTTTTTTTAGTTATGCGGCGAAATAATAGTTAGATAGACAGACAGTTGGAATTGGGAAAACATGCTTTGGAAACTAGATATCCTAAAACGTAAAGATCTGGGAGGGTAATTTAAGCACGAATACAAGCAATTCATTGGGCCGCCATTTTGTTCCGCTATATTGAATTTGCACCAAAATTTTAAACAATTATTAATTATTTGGGCAAAATGAGGTTTTGCAGAAAACTAACTTTTAAACAACGGATGTGTAATTAGGACATTGCAAAATAATATTGAATTAATTATTTTATGTATAATACTACGATCGTTTTCTAGGATTGATTTTAACTAAGATATAAGATTTTATTTGACATTTTGAGAGTAATGTTGGTTCTGGATTTTGTAAGGATGCAGTCAAATAGAAGAGGATGCCCAGTGTAGGAATCTCTTCATTGTATGATCTAGCTTTCAAAAATGCTTATTATCTTCTTCAGGACCTTTTTGAATTTAAAACAAAGAAATTGATAACTCAGGAAGATTGTTTAGAAATTTTAGTATAAATCTTACCAAATATATACATTAGCAATAACGGCAACTTTCTAACTTTAACATCCTGCATGTGCATATAGGACTATATAGTGCCTATGAGAGGTTTTGATCAGAAAATCGACAATAACAACTTTTAAAAAAGTGTGAGATCCTTTGCGGAAAAATTTTACGTTAAAAATTTGGAAGCATTAGAGCAGCGAATAAATTATTATTAATTATTTTTATAGATTAGAACAACGATAATATTTTATTATATGTCTGTTAAACGTTGATCGAAAATATTCATAGAATCAGAGAAATTATTTGTTGAAATGCTGAAAACTTTGTGGTTTTAATAATTCATACAATAATGTAAAAAGATGTATTACAACAATAAGAGGTAAAACTACCGAGTTAGTCAGTTCATTTATAAAATGTTTATTTGGTTAATGCAAAACAGCATTTACTTGTTAAACTTTTGGTTATTAAAAGACATTTTTCAATATTGCGTAAAATATTTTTTCTTTGTAGATGTAGACTATTAGTTTCACTTAACAATGAGTGGAAATACTAATCAACACGTTGTGAGAAAGAAATATTATACCAAATGCAATACGGCAGAATATATTTTATTGTCAAAGAATTTAATCTTCGTCTAAAAAGAATTACGGCACTTGCATTAGCGGCTATTGTTGCAGTTACTTTTATTTAAAAAAAGTAAACGCACGTCTCAGTGTATTTTCATATCTGAACAAATTGAAGCGAATTGATTAGCCGTATTCCATCATTTATAAGTTAATGTTTCAGTCGGATTCGCCTCATACCCGGGGCGATCGACTTAACGAAGCTTACGTTTGCTTTAATTAGTACATCACCGCTGGCCGTTCGCTTCCTTAACAAAATAAACAGTCCGCTTGCCTCATCAACCCTCTATTTATGATCGAATTACATTCTCGCAGTAGTTACCTCCCGATAACTAGCTACCACATGATAGGAGGGGTGTATTTTACGTAATATTTCAGCTTGCCTTTAAAGAATGAGAAAGTTTCAACCTATTAAAAATTCAGGATGGCGATCAACACTCTGAGCCAAATTAAACGGTAACATTTTTTTTGGAGCCATTAACTTTTTAATCGACGGCAGGAAAGGAGGAGGTTATGAATTCGATCTAATTTTTTACCTATGTATATTGGTGATTACCCGCGATGTTTTGACCAATTTGGATGAAATTTTCAGGGCATATTCAGGATGTTGCCGGAGTGAACCCGTAGCAATTTACAATTCAATATTCATTCACTAATGCGTTCACGACTCTGTCAGAAAAAAAGAATAGATCATTGTATAATAAGACATGTTATACAGTAGTGTTACATCAGTGGACTCCGCGGCTATTTGTTAACCTTGACGTTTACAATAAAACTCGTATAAATAGACCTAAAAGGATGATATAAAAAATGCACTAAAAAGTGAAAAATAATATTGTATTTCAACTGGAAAATTTTACTCTGTGAAGTCGGCACCAAACTAATAAAGACAGTAACACGTTACACCCGTGGTATTAGATATCAGAACACTCAACACATAAATACAATTTGGTTATTAGGTAATTAAAAATAAATTTGGCGCCGACTTTACTGGCTAAAATTTTTGAGACGAAACAAAATAGAAGTTTTCACTTTTTAGTGCATTTTTTTAAAGTCGGTTTTATTATTTTCATATTTTTTTATTTTCTAACCGACTTCAAAAAAGGAGGAGGTTCTCAGTTCGAATCTATGTATGTTTCATGTATGTACACTACTCCGAGTCGTTTTCAAATTCAAAACTTTTTATTTGCCTTATAAGACATAAAAACAATTGAAACCAATTTTTTGTATGTTTTGATCAATTTGGATTATATTTTCAGGAAATATTCAGGGAAGTGCCGGAGTGGTTCCATAATAATCAAATTGAAAAAAAAATTGCCTCATTTTGATTTTTTGCGAGAGAGTTTCCACGCTAACTTTAACATTGCTTTAACATTTGATGTATGGAGTATAGTTAACAAAAAAAAGTAATTTGGGCGTACCAATCCAATCTGTAGGAGGCAGGAATCTATTTTATTGTTTTTTCGGATATTATAGATAATATTGGATGTTGAAGATTTGAAATACCTTTATTCTTGACACAAAAAGTTTTATATCAATAAATTAAGTGTATGGCCGAGTAGGAGGTAAAGGTGTAAAGAGGGGGTAATCTAAAATATCCAGTTTCATATGGCTTTTTTCATTCTTAGGACCCCTCCAATTTCAATAATTATTTTAATTTTTAATATCATGTAGTTCTTATTTTCTGCATATATATATATATATATATATATATATACATATATATATATATATATATATATATATATATATATATATATATATATATATATATATATATATATATATATATATATATATATATATATATATATATATATATATATATATATATATATATATATATATATATATATATATATATATATATATATATATGTACCCTGGATGAATTTTTCTCCAAAACGGTTTTGGCGATAACTTTGGAAGGCTTTAATATTTTGCCAGAAAATTTAGTACTAGATTTATAATTAACCAAAAAAAAAAGTAAGTTGAGAATGCCAGAAATTACATCCTTGCCTTAATTAAATTAATTTAGAAGGAGGCAAACTTATTGCACTGATGATGGGGCGCAAACGGTACATTGGCTTTGTGTCAGTGAAGTATTTAGGGGGATTTGGTTTTACTTAAAGTAAAATGAAATAAGTAGTATAAACTAAGGATCAATTCCATATAAAACAGAAAGGAATGACTTTTTTTAATTGACATTTTTATCCTCCCTTGAAAAATAGATTTGTTTAATCTCTAATAATTTTAACGCAAATCAAATAATTTCACGTACATTTTCAAAAATTTCGAAAAAATCCAATGTATTTACAAATGTTCCACTCAATTTCCTGAATTCTATACATGTCATCCTGAAGAACAATAATGTCTTCATTTTAATTAATTCAGTTGCGAAAAATCCAAAAAAAGATTTTTGAACGTCTTCATTGTTGTTGAGGCTCTTTATAGCTGTTCTTTCTGTCAACTTAGATTTTAACTGCGTAGAGGTCCGAAGTATTTTTACGGTTTTATAATAAATTAAAATGGTAGGCCATTTCTTGGGCTAGTTTTCAGATGATATAACAGCTATTGAGAGACAATCGAATCTTTTTATTATGTTAATGGAATAGATAATAAAAACATTCGTACTAGGTATAAGAATTTTTTAAGTACGTAGTACTGAGCTACGAAAAAGATAATAACATCCTTAAAACGTTGTGAAACAAATCGGTAAAACATACTTGAGTGTGGAATATCTACAAAAACTGTTTATAGGTATCTTGGCTTGGATCTTTCACGCTATAAAGGATTAATACTTATAATAATGATGTTCGTTGGGGCAGATTTTAGAAAACGAGATGTTTAAAAGCATCTATGTTAAATATTATTTTCTAAACACTACATCGTTAAAAAAAAGTAAAAACCAAATTAAAATTGAAATTTTTCAAGATGTTGACTTAAGAACAATTAATTTTTGTGGCATGTATACGATTTCAATGAGAGAGCTACGATGGAAATGTTTACAAATTACTTTCCTTACATCCTTAAAATATGTATAATGCTTGCACTATTTAATATATCTTATTACATACCTCGTAAAAAAAGAAATACTGCAATCGTGACAAAATCAATCTCCGACATTTTTTCCGATCTTTACGTCGCTCTGTCTGTTCGCGGCATAGCTAAAAAACTACTTACACGATTGACTTAAAACTTTGATCAAACATTAAGGGTCATATGGGGATGACCTGATAACCTTTTGGTAAAAATCCAATATAGCAAAAACAAAATGACGGCTTAGTGAAATGTTAAAAAATTATTACTAAAAAACCACTTATTCAATATACCTAAAATTTTGGCACAAAAATCACGTATTAGGTAGTAATTAACTAAGTAACATTTTGGTACGAATCCAAGATGACGAAACAAGATGCCGGTTTAAGAAAATATTTAAAAATTCACTCTGAAAAAACTACTTAATAAACGGATTTCAAATTTCGTACAAAAGTTAATTGTGATATAGAGGTAAACTGATAAAATTGTGGTACGAATTCAAGACAAATGAAATATTTAAATATGTGAAAACAAATTGCAGGTTTTACATATATTTACGTGTTTGCCGAAAAATATGTTTTCTCAATTCCATTTGTCGGTCTATGTGTCTGTCAGTTCGCGGCGTAACCAAAAACTACTTACCCGATTGACTTAAAATTTTGGTCAAAAATTATATGGGGACGACCTGGTATTATTTTAGTAAAAATGTAATATGACGGAAAAAAAGGCGGGCTAGTGAAATCTTAAGAAAAATCATTACTAAAAAACAAATTATTCAATTTACTCGCAAGTTTGCACAAAAATCAAAGAACCAACTTGTAATATTTTGGTATGAATCCATGACAGAAAAACAAAATGTCGGCCTGATAAGTTATTTAAAAAATCAGTCTAAAAACTACCTAAACTGGTCAACACTCGAAGCGTCCACCCTAGGTTTTTACCCCATTTTCAAAGTAAAAAAGTATCATGCGGATGTTGATAAATTTGAACTTTTTGGAATAATCGGTTAACTGGCTCTCAATTGAAGTATACATTTAGTGTGTATTGTCAGATGGTAAGGATATAGAAGGCACATAATGAAGGGATGCAAAATGATCTACAATGTTTGACAATCCCATTTTAACTAGAAACATGCGGTTTGATCCTTAATTCAATTTTTACCGTCTGGGATGAAAATGCAAGAAAGTAGTTTCCCCGATTTTTGAAAGTTCGCTTTTCTCCAGAGATACGATTTTTTTTGCTGAAAGTGTATTTTGCGGCCTTGTAATTTTTTTATTGGTCCTTCGGTCTAATTTTGCTTTATATAGGATGCACCCAAAAATTGCGGATGGCTATTGAAAACAAAAATGCCGTTTTTCTTCGCAATTTTACGGGACTAAACTTTACATGGAAAACTTTGTATAAAATGCTCATAATTTAACAGGTTATTTATAATTTTTTGGTTTAACATACATTGGTGTCGGGACGGTTTCGCAATTCCAACGCCCGTCTTAAGAAAACTACAGGGTGACTAAAATATTTTGCTCATCTGAAAAGTCGGGCTTTGTTATTGTATTGCCTTAATGGCTCTAGCTACATCTTAAACAAATATCTTTATTCAAACGGAATAACGTATTTAAAATAAGTTTCGGTAGACAGCTGTTTTATTGTAATCATTAACAATAGCTAATTAACCACAACTAAGTATAAATAAAAATAACAACTTTAACAAATAAAACAGTAAAATAACAATAAATACAACATTTTAATAACGAGTTGGACCACCTCTGTTGGCTATCACAGATGCTACTCTCTTAGGCATGCTGTCAGTTAGAAGCTGAATAAATTCGTGAAGAATAGCCTCCCATGTATCCCGAATTATATTAATCAAATCGTCCACACTTAATATCTGATTTTCACGCTGCTGTAGCAGAAGTTTCATTCTACTGCAGTCATGCTCAACTGGATTCATGTCTGGAGATCTGGCAGGCTATTCAATTCTGTAAATGTTCTTCTCCCTTAAGAACTCATTGACAAAGTGCGCCCTGTGGAGTCTTAAGACCAAATCCGTTTCCAAAATTTTCTGCAAAAGGGAGAATAACCTCTGCCACTATATATAATTCATATTTTATATAATTTAAAGCAGTCACATTCTCTCGCACAAAAAACACAGTTTCGTCCTTCCACCTTGTATAATTTCTCCCCAAACATTCACACCACCACCTCCAAAACGGTATATGCGCCTCCATGTTCTCCTCTCTTCCTCTTTCATTATTTTCTCTCCATGCCAAGACACGACTATCTGAAACAGGCATATTAAACCTACCTACATTTATCCATGAACATACACCTACCTACTCCACTCTGCTATTCGCCAGTAAGCATGCTCAGCCGCAATTGTCTACCGAAACTTGTTCGTTAAATGCTAAATACCCTGTATATTATAATAATGTTAATTTAATAAAAATGCTTATTTAATATGCAGTTGGGACCACTAAGCTAAGGACGTTGTCTAAAGAATTGCGAAACCGCCCGGAAACTAATATACTTTAAAATAGAAAATTACAAATAACTTTTTAAATTATAAGTATTTTATGCGAAGTATTCCATGTAAAGTTTAGTCCTGCAAAATGGCGGAGAAAATCGTCATTTTTGTTTTCAGTAGCTGTCCACAATTTTTGGGGACATTCTGTATAAAGCAAACCTGTACATTTTGTGGGAACGCTTTACATTAATGAGCTGAAAGTTAAAGCAATTGAATCGAATGGCCAACAAAAAAAAAATACAAGGCCGTTTAAAATAATTCTATTTTGAGCAAAAAAATCGTATCTATGGAAAAAGCGAGATTTCAAATATCTTTTTTCTATTTTCATTCCAAACGCAAAAATCGAATTAAGAATCAAACTGCATTTTTCTGGTTAGAATGGGATCATCAGATATTTTCAATCATTTTACATCACTTCATTATGTGCCTTGTATAAATTGGGTTACGTTTTACTATTCCTGCTCAAAGGGAAAATAATAACGAGGGAAGTTCCAGGTAAAGGAAATTTATCGATCTTACACCCATTAAAAAATATAGCTAGGACGATTGCTTGGCACAATGCGCACTCGCTTGCATGGCTGTTCAAAATGTGACAACATAAGCCTCTTGAAATTTAGAACTAATGCATTGACTTAAAATTACACTGAAAATAAAGACATAAATCTTAAAGTAATGCGGGAAGGCCGGAAAACCATGCTGCGAGTTTTAATTCGAAAATATAAGAAAGAAATAAGAATATATTTTAGAATGAAAACTATATGTTCCTTTTATGTGCGCAAAAACGTTCATAAATCAACAGACATGAATGAAAATCGTTGCGACAATATCTTTGGTATACACGGAAGCCACGCGAAACCAATATCTCAAGATGTTATAAATTTCAGCATGTTCAGCCAACAAAGTCTTTTGAAATATATTGCTTAAATATTAAAAGATAATATTGCCCTAGTATAAGAGGCATCATACCCAACTTATTGAGCACCAAAAGCATATGGATGAAAGTTTGAAGTATTTACCTAGCGAAATATATTGGAGAACTTTTAATATATTTATAAACATTTCAAATTATAAACTTATTTAAGGTTTATTCATTGCTTGTGTATCAAGTAATATTTATTTCATGTTTTTAAAATTGGATAAGGCAAAAACAACCATTTTTTCTTTGATGTAATTTTAAAACCATCTATATCATAACCTAAATGACTAAGCCAGTAGAGAACTTATATATTGGTTGTTACATTCAGGACAAATATTTATTAGTGTCGTGTCTAGAATTTCAGGGTCGGGGTTTATTACTCTTGAAGACGTAAGACGTGAATAAGTAAGTTTTGATATGGATGATGCCAAAATCCGTAGAAATAAGATACATTTTGATTTTCGGAATTTTATAATAAGTTCTAAACACAAAAATTTCATCTCGGTGGGGGACGTTTGAAGTTGGTCGAGCATTTAATGCAATATGACGTTACAATAATAATTTTCAATTTTAAAATAGTAATTTAATTTCAATCGGCTATAGACGCTAAGCATGTACTGTGGTAGGGCTGTGAGCACGATCGTTCAGTGTTACTGCGATCTTATACAATTGGCAATTTGACCGTGTCATTCTTTTACATCAATTTTGATCTCTTCAACATGAAATTCTGCACAAGTCTAAAGACAATATACTAATTTCTTTCAATTATTTTAACAGTGACTTTGATACATTTCTCAAGTTAATTTTTGCACCTGTTCTTTTGACCTTTTCTTTTAAAGTTTTCTACACATACTATGTAATTATTTTTTAAGATTGATTCTTATCTACTTTTGCTTGATCTATCGCTTTAAAATCTTCTACACCTATAATATGTCCGACAACAGTACATGATGACGTTGAGCTTGATCTTGATCATTCAAGTCTGATTCACCTCCTCTTTACGGATTGCTTTAAAATTGCAATCTTTATGATTACTTTCGATATGATAAAGTGGGACTACCTACATTATTTCTTTATTCTGAATAACTTCTAGCTGACCTATAGCTTTAAAATTTTGCACACGTATAGTTACTAGGTACAATGTTAAAACAACATTTTGCTGCTCTTTGATGTCCTTGGATTTTCAAAATTGTTATCTACTTTCCCATAATTCTTCTACACATAGTCCCAAATACACCCCAGTTTAAGATTTTTCTAACTATATCTTATTAAAAAATTAGGGCGTAGTTCACCTATCCTTGCTGACAGTAGGCAGAGTTTGAATAATAAAAGGGTTTCGAAATATGGTAGCTTCTGACTTGACTTACGTCTTATTTCTAACCTTAATTTATTCCAACACTTCCGCAAAATACTTTCTCTAGAAAACGGATTTCGGATAATTAAACTGATCCCGAATTCACCTTCCTTCAGAGCTTCGCGAAGTACCCTCTCAGGAAAAAGCGCTTAGAGGATAACTCCCTAAACTTCTATTTCTTTAACCTAACGATTATACTGTTAAATCAAATAAAGTTCCAGTAAGAATATTTACTCGAAAGACTCCTACATAAGAAGAGTCTAGACGCTCTATTGTTATTTAAAATAACGTCGGACTCGACCTTATGTTCTAGATCCGAGTTTCTCTTCACATTCAATGCAGAGCCACACCCCGGCGCGCACAGGTGAATTTAGGGTTTGGTCCATGACACCAAGTCGATTCTGATTCTTCTCCGCTTTACGGATTTGTCCAATCTATATGCCTTGACCATGCCATCATGTTAGTTCAATTTTGAACCCCTGCATATAAAATAAGTCTAATGACAAAACACTAATTTGATTCCGTTATCTTCACCGTTACCTTGATACATTTTGCAAGTCAATTTTGAACCATTTTCTTTTGGCCTACTGGTCTAAAATGTACTAGACATGCCATGTAATTATATTTTTAAGATTGATATATAATATATCCGAACGACATTATAATTTGATGACCTTCAGCTTGACCTCTATCATGCAAGTTGATTCTGGTTGATCTCCGGTTTACAGATCGTTTTAAAATTGCAATCTTTATGATAAATTTTGATGATGATGATGATGATGATGTTGCTAAAATTTTCAAGTCAGAATATTAATGAATAAAAAAACTAGATCATGGTTCACTTAACCTTCCTGGCAGTGGGCAGAATTTGCATTGTAGAAGGCTACAGAAATACGGTAGCTTCAGATTTGACTTGAATTTCATTTCCAACCTTAAGTTTCTCCGAAACTTCGGCAAATACGTTTTCAGTAAAACGCATTTTAGATAACTAATCTAATCCCAAATTCACACCGTCATTCAGAGCTTCCGCCAAATATCTTTTAATTTTGCACACAATGAAAGAAAAATATGATTCCATTATCTTGATCGTGACCTTGATAAATGGTTCAAGTCGATATTCTCCGATCAACGATCTAGTTATCGGCATCGGTCTTGCTTCCTTTGAACATTTTCGTCACATTATGCAGGTTCATCCGTGTGTGTTAAATTTTCTATATACGTTAAGCAATGTAAATAGCGAAAATTCAATATGAGAAGGTGAGTTTGTCGGTTAGGAAACTGAAACCAAAGAGAAGTTAGTAACTTTGAAAGAAATGGTAGGTAATGAAAAGTGGAAAAAGCCTGCCTTCGAATCTGTTCTGTTTCGTGTGAACACTGTCGTCATTATGCAGGTTTCATTAATGTAACAATGTAATAAAAAGTATATGTTTCATGTTTAAAAATATGTGCTTGATGACTGCGCTCAAAAACAGAAACGTCGGATTAAACATTTTAAACCGCCATCTTGTACAGGACAAAGCATACTATGAAAATGTTAATGTTATTTTGCTGAAACACCTCAAATATAGTAAATAAACAACAGTATTTTCAATTTTCTTTTTCTAAATTCTCAAAACTAAGCAACATTTTCTCATATTCTCATTGAGTAAGTTTTATAATGTGTAGCTTTTTAAACGACATTTAAACTTTTCTCTGCTACCGTTGCTAAGACTAATTGCTAATTTGTAGCATCCTGTATATAAAATTATGATAATTATTTATTTTTTGGACACCCGATATACGAATAACTATTGATAAAAAATGCAAACCAAATTATCTAAAATTGTATTAAAAAAAGTTTTTTAATGAAATCAAAATTATACGTTACATAATTTAGGCCATGAAACGAAATTACTTCGCCTACTCATGCTTAGTATTTGTACGAAGCTAAAAGATCGTTTCAAACTTCGAAACCGCTCTTCTCAAAAAGGAAATAGAACTAAAAATACATATTACATAACTTAGGAGGTTAACCTTAATTTAAAAAAATTAAATAAATATACCAGTACCTGACAAAGTTAATGAGTACTTAAAATTGATAGGCAGAAATTCTAAATTGTAACCATGAGTAGAAGGTTAGAAGGAAATGTCTCAAAAACTAAATATCTTTCGGAAAAAAAATGATTCTGAAAATAAATCAGATATTCAGATTCTACGAAATAAAGATGAAAATCTAACAACCGAGGTTATTGGCCTGTGCGCCAAAAAACTTAAGGTAAACATTAAAAATAGTGATATACAAAAATGCCACAGAGTTAGTGTAAAAAAACCAGGAGATCAGCCGCCAGCTGTTTTAGTTCGATTTGTTTCTGATACTATACGTATCGCGGTACTAAGAAATCGCAAGTTCCTTAAAAATACGGGAATACAGATCAAGGTAGACTTAACGAAACGGCGGCTTGCCTTGTTTGAAAGCATATATAAAAAAATATATAAGAAACTTCAAATGTAATCCTTGAAAAGGTTGTGTGTATGCAACCAGTTTATCGTATTTTTGTTAGTTTTGCAACGATCCACAGTCGCCGCGAGACATTTGACGCCAAACGGCCAGTTTTGATCGTAAACGTAACCAGTGCCAACAGTGGTTTTTTAATTTAAAATGGGGGTATGTGATTGTTATTTTGTTGACATAAATTTTAGTAATGTGAAAAAAATCTATAAATCTCACAGAGTATGTGATCTACATTTTTTGGAATATAATCGCATGGCAGGAACGAAAAGAGGTTTAAGAACAATCTCTTTTCCAACAGAAAGTTTACCTCATTTATTTCGTACTGGTAAGTTCATTTGTTTATATAAAATATCTATTAAACACGCTATTAAAACAAAGAGTTATTTTGAAAATCAAAGAAGCCAAGAACAGAATTTTCATGACTCGTTATAGTTTTGTTTTTCATACAGAAAATAGAAAGTTTTCAAAAATTAGTTTTGTCATTTATATAGGATATCAAAACTTAATGCTTTTATTGCATTATATTGATTTAGAGGGCTTGAGGTTTTCAATATAAACTCATGTTTATAGGCCAGCCGTAGGGAACATGTCAAATCAAATAATAAAAACACAGGTAAATTATTTTGAGAAACTGATGTACCAGTCCAACAACACGCAACAAACCCAGTAGAAAAGAATATTATTCTCTGAAAAATTTGTTAAACAAGCATTAATTCCCTAGAACCAGAACTAGAATGTAAGGTTATCCGAAGAAATAAGGGTTATTGTAGGAGGTAGGTATTATTATAGTATTACCTAACAAAAAACAAGTACATCTGAGCAATGTGCATAAAATTGTATACAACTAAATAATTTTACTAACACTGGGCTTTAATATTCGTTTAGATACACCAGCTAGCTCAAAACTGGGAACTACCAGAGACTTGTTTACCCTCAAAGAATGTAAAAAGCTTTTTTTTTAATAGTAATTATTTTTAAATATAGTGTTTATTTGACACTCAAAGTTCAATGCAATTCATGCATTACATTTAGGGTATATCGTACATAATACATGGGACCGTGAGGTCTGCTAGAGCTATAGTAATGATTTTTTGGGACTATTGGACTTCACAAAAGAAAGTAAATTTATTTTTATATACTACAAAGGTTAAAATGGAATATAAAGGGTGAGCCAAAAAATCTTGAGAATGATAAATTTACTTTCTTCTTGCCTTAATTCCTTATTTAATAGGAAAATATATGACATATATCATGCGGATGCTATAAAATGTAACTTAAGAATTTATTGACTCTGTGTTGAGTTGGTTCGGCTAACAATAAGTCTGCCCTGGTCTTTTCTAGATCAAAATACTATATTTAATGCAACAGAATTTCTTTTAAACAATCAAGATATATTTACATGAAATAGTTGCGTTTTGCATTTCCTGAAAATATTAAAAAAAATGTGTTAGCATATATATCTTATTATATGTTTATGTAATGAACGTTTTCAGATATGTCCGATATATATATATATATATATATATATATATATATATATATATATATTGTAACAACCTTTTCATGTTGTTACAACGTATTTGAAAAATTTCAATATTTTAACTTAAATAGAAATCGATTTATCTACATATTCCTTAGTTCACTTGAGGCTTAACTACGGCTATGCTTATTTCAATTTTCATAGTAATTAAATTTATTGACTACGCTGGTTCGAATAGATTTGAACAGATATTTTGTTGAGATTTGTGCCTTCGACACCGAAAATGCAGTTGAAAGAGTGAGAGAGTTGATAGGTAACTTCATTTTTTGTTAATCTAGAAGGTTATTTATTTTGCCGGTTCGAAATGTTCACTCTCTTTCCTTGAAACTTCGCAGAAGGGCAAATTTGGCTACCATGTTTAATTAGATAGTTTTTTTGAATTGTGCCATTTGGTTTCACGCGAGTTTAAATGTCGGATTAGTTTTCATAAATTTAAAATCTAATTTTATCTTCGTTATGTCGAAGTAAAAGCAGTACCCTAGCAGAAAGAAAAGCCAGTTCAACAGGTAAAAATTCTTCACTCGACGCCATTTTGTGCAGGTCATGCTGAAATGTGAATTTTTCTTTGTTTCAGGCTTTTTTTTTATTTTAGCTCCTAAATCCTTTTTTATCCACTACATCTTTTAATCTTATCTACATTAAATTTACTTGCTTTTACTTTTTTAACATTTTTTAAAAATTGGAGCAAGTATTTAATTTTTGAAACAATAAGAAAATTTTAACCTATAATTGGGGAAGACTGACGAGTCTACGGATTTTTCTTTGGTTGGCTGAAAACTCCGGAGAAGATTTTTGATGTTTAGCAGGAGCTGGAATAGTTTTCCTTTTGCCGTGTGGTGTATGCTGTTCTCCTAGACGTTTTGTGTTGGAACCCAAGAGACAAGTCCAGACGCTTTTGATTTCTCCGGGAAATGGCAGCATAAAAGATCAGTATTTTGATGTAGTGTAGTAAAATTTTTATTTTGACTAATGATCTTCTTTTGATAAAATTATTAGAAATTTCTGAATCTTTTTGTAAAATTTTGCTATTGTTTTTTTGGAATATTATTGGAGTGTTGAGAATCATTCTTATGTTAATTAACACTATAATTGAGTGAAGAGGAAGGAAGGAATTGAGCAACATTCAGCTCATTTAAACACATTTTGAGAACCATTAAATTTCTATTTCTTGTTTATAACTATGATCAATAGTGAGTTTTAATTCTTAATTGCTAGTTGTTCAACTAAATAGAATACAGAACTTCTTACAACCTAATTATTTATATTATTTCTAGTTAATAACCAACCGAACATATATTGGGTTTTTAGTTCTTATTAGCCAATGGCATTCATCTAATTAAAATATATACATTCTTGCAGCTTAATTATTATAATATTTTTAGTTCAAAAACAACCGAACAGTTATTGGGTTTTCAGTTATTATTAGCCAATGGCATTCCACTAAATAAAACATATAATCGTCTTACAGCTTAAAAGTTTAATTAAATTTTATTTCTTGATCACAAGTTTCAAAAAGGTATATAAAATATCCTATATCCTTGTTTTCTTGATATAGAGCTGACTGTTTACAAAATTTTAAATTTCAACTGTTAATGGTTAATGGTTTTTAGTTATATTTTGCTGACCTATTATGAAATGTCGTATTACATTTAAATAGTTACATAATTAACCTTAATGTAACTAGGTATTTTGTTATTATTGCAGACAAACTTTGTTTATTCCACTAATGTCACTCTGCTTTTTTTTTGTTATTAATATAAGTAAGTAGCTAGATAAGGCTTTGTCTTTTACATCTATGTGAAAATTTGGGTGAATTTTAATAAAGTGCATAAATCTCAGTGTTAAATCTAAATGTATATTTGGGTAAATTTTTAACTAAGGATTGGTTATTTGCAAATTTAATTGCTACCTTTTATATTATGAGTAAATTGTTTTGCAAATTGATAAATTGGTTATTTGGTAAAATTAGCTAGGGTATAGATAAAAAACTCTTGTGACTCTGTTTTGTGCTCGTTGAACTTAGATATCAGAATAAATCTGAATTGTTGTTTTTAAATATAATTGTTTTCTTTATTAGTATAATTTCAGGTTAAATTATTGTGTTTTTTGTCAATATCTTCCTTTTCTTTCTTTATGTCCAACTCCTAAAGTTGGTGGCGCCCATAAAAGTCTGAACTCATCTCGAACCTACGAATCGCCTTCAACTAGCCTAACTGAGTAGCCGTGGTGAACAAATGTAATAAATTAAATAACCAAATCTAACATCATATAATACAATAGAACGAATGTAACATCTCTATAATAGATCACACCACCAGCCCAATAAATTAATAAATATTTTTTTTATTTAATTTTTTTATATATATATATATATATATATATATATATATATATATATATATACATATTATGAAGAGCAGTAGTCCCAAAACAGAGCCTTGGGGTACTCTACTTGATACATCATAGCTCTCCAACAGCCATCTATTGATTCGGATTTGGAAGCTCCTTCCCCGTAGAAAATCTAAAATCCCTCCAGTAGGTTGAATTTCGCGTTTATTTAAAGTTACATCTGTACTTATATTGTGTATAATAGTATATACGGGAATGTACTCTAAGGGAGCTCATAGCTATAAGAGATTTAGCAAGGATTAATTCAAACAAAAGTCAGGCAATTTCGTTCTTAATTACTTTATATTTTTCAAAATTAGTTGAAGTTAGTGGAGTTAAGACAAAACAAAGCAGAGAGATGTTAATATCATTTATTTACAACATTTCTTTCTTATTTCTTTTTTCTTGCGTTTATATTGAAGTTTATTGTTTCTATCTTGTACCATTCATAGGTCACTTGTTTATTCTGTAAGTACGTATTTGTAAATAAATAACGGTTTTATTTAATTTAATGAAAATTTTACAAAATGTAGGTTTAAAAATAGTAATAACACTGGCCGACAAGATTTTTCTAACACAGGGCAGCTCATTATTTTCACAATGGAAATACCCTCCCAATAATAAAAAAAATATTCGAAAAGCCCTAATACGTGCCATTTTTTAATAGCCTAATTAGAACCTCTTACATTGGCAGGTAAACCATTTTATTGAGGGGCGGCTAAAATGGGTCCATTTTACAACGGAAAAATGACCTAAACTGGGTTGTTTACAACATTAGACATAAAATAAACTTTAAACATCACTCTTCTGTTGAGTTTCGAATTGAGTGGTTCTCTGTGTATCGATAAGCAAGTGTATGTGAAGAGAAAAATGTCGAGTCAAACGCGCCGAAGTTGCAAAATTTCTCCTGACAAATTTTGTTATATATGTGGAGAATTTCTGGTGAAACCACAAGCCAGGCCATTTTCCAAAAATGTAAAAAAAGCCTACTTTAAATATTTTGGTGTGTTAATTGGGGATCAAGATAAGCGGTGGGCTCCCCACGTGTGCTGTGTTAGTTGGAGTGTATCATTGGTGCAGTGGACGAAGGGAAAGAAAAAAAGTATGCCTTTTGCAGTTCCAATGGTATGGCGAGAACCCACCAATCATTCTGACGATTGTTATTTTTGCCTGATAAAGACTGAAGGTTATTCCAAAAAGGGAAAGCACAATATAGAATATCCAAATTTGCAATCTGCCATACGACCTGTTCTTCATAATGCAAATTTGCCAGTGCCGTTTGCGCCTTTAAATTGGCAAGCTATTGATTTGGGAGATAATGGAGATAACGCATCATCAGGCAGCTCAGAAGAACAGTGCACTGATCCCACTTTTACCACAGGTCCCAGTTCTGGCGAGCCACATTTGATTGTTCAAAGTGAATTAAATGATTTAGTACGTGATTTGGGGTTATCCAAGCAACAGTCAGAACTTCTAGTTTCCCGTCTTAAAGAATGGAGCCTATTGGCCAAAGAAACAAAAATTACGAATTTCAGAAAAAGAAATGCTATGTTTTTTGAATTCTATAGTATGGAAAATTCGTTGTGCGCGTGTACTGATATAGACAGTTTAATGCAGGAACTTGATATTGAACATTCTCCCCGTGAGTGGCGCTTATTCACAGACTCATCTAAATATAGCTTAAAAGCTGTGTTATTGCATAATGGCAATTTTAAACCCTCTATACCAGTTGCCCATTCAGTTGCAATGAAAGAAAATTATGAAAATATGCGCACGATTTTGGATAAAATAAACTACAATAGGTATAAATGGCAGATATGTGGGTACTTAAAAGTTATAGCGATTTTAGTAGAACTTCAGGGGGATTTACAAAATATTGCTGTTTTCTTTGTTTATGGGACAGTCGTGCAATAAATCAGCATTATGTAATTGTCCGTAAATACCGGGATCTCAAAATGTTAAATTTATACCTCTTGTTGATCCCAAAAATGTCCTTTTGCCTCCTCTTCACATTAAACTTGGGCTGATGAAAAACTTTGTGAGGGCACTGAATAAAGATGGTGATGGATTTAAATACCTAAGACAAATCTTTCCCCAGTTAAGTGATACCAACTTAAACAAAGGCATTTTTATTGGGCCACAAATCAGAAAATTGCTGGACGATGTCAATTTTACGGAAAAGCTTACCAGGCAGGAACTCTCATGGAATGAGCATGGAATTTATTTGTTAATGTAGTAAGAGGATTTTTAGGCAACAATATGGATGAAAATTATGAACAATTAGTTAATGAACTCTTAGATGCCTATAAAGCGCTTGGTGCCAGAATGTCAATAAAAATTCACTTCCTCCATTCCCATCTGTCCTTTTTTTCCTAAAAATTTGGGAGCTGTTAGTGACAAGCAGTGTGAAAGGTTTCACCAAGATATCAGAACAATGGAAATTCGACACCAAGGACGATGGGATCTGGCCATGATGGGTGACTACTGTTGGTTTTTGAAGAGAGAAGATAGGACACCTCATAAACGGAAAAAATAAAGTTTAATTAGTGTTTTGAGTTAATATTTTTCTCGTTTGCTTTTCTCTTAGATGTATGGTATGTTTAATAGGAGAAAACTGTAAACATAGTCAATAAACAGGGTTAAGAATTTTCTGAAATCATTTTTTTATAGATATTAAGTATGGTAACATTCAATATGGTTCTACAACTCTAACAAGAAAACCCTAAGTGCTACCACTTTCTATTTGTCATTTTCGTATTTGGATAGGTCGATTCTATTAGATTATGCTATTATGATTTGTGTTACAACAAAAAAAAATTGTCTTTGTCGGCCAGTGTAATAGAGACAGATATGTTAATATACAATGGTAAATAAAACACAAACATATGGTGAACGACAAGATATTTTTTTATAATGTAATGACTTATATTTAAAGTTAAAAATTGATAATCACTAGAGCATTTATTGTATCAGATAACATTTTTTTAAAGAAGTACATGATTACTACTTATATACATTTTAAAAGACTTCTAAATTTTTATTGTGAGATCAAATTATAGTTTTGAAATAAAACAGTCAAGATTTCAAGAAAAATGAGTATTTATTTTTTTATAGAGTAGGTGAATTTTTTCTTTTTGCAATGAGACATTTGGTGGATCTAAAGGAAAAACGACCTTCATTTTTGTATCACCCAACATTTTTGTAGTGTATTATTTTATTACCAAATGGTAATTAATACAGGGTCGGGAAGAAGGACGAAACTTATGAAAAAGATATAAATATATTTTTTTCCAATATTTTGTGTTTATAGATGTGCATTTTAAAATAAAAATAAATTTTTAAAATTAGCCATAATTTTTTGATTATATAGTTAAAACTAAATTAGTATTTTTGAATTTAGGGATAAGTCAGGATACAGCATCAAGTTGAGGCGAAAATACTGTGACTATTTCTTTTTCCCTAGGAATTTTGTTTAATAATTTTTAAAAATAAATTTCATTTTATAGGTCTAGTTAGTTTTAACAAATTTGTGACAGATGGCGCCTTCGGCTTGTACAGTTAATTGTAGAAAAAAAAGTTAGGCATCTCGTAACTTTTGCAACGACCCGCGGTATGGCGCTGCAAACTTTACAACAACGCGAAGCACGGCAGTTTGAAAGTGCAAAACGTTAATTTAAAAATCAAAATTCGCGGTTTCTAAATGGCATCATTTATGTGAAGAAGGTGATACAACGCATAGGATCGCAAATGAGTCCGAACTACTCGAGTTAGTCGTTCGAAATACGTAAAAATAAAATAATGTAAGTACATACGTTTTAAATAAAATATTATTGGTATTTCCGCCTTATATCACGAGTGGGGTAGCGTGTGTTCCACGAAATATTTTGAAATTGTCTGTTTTTACTTCATAATTATGATTAAAATTGTTACGGCTTGATTTGGTAAACTTATGCTATTGTTTCTTGTTTTTATAAATATTTCTAATGAATTAATGTTAACCCTTTTTAACATCCATGCCCCTATAGGTGAATCCAGGATTACTAAGAGCACCGTGGCTGACAACAAACTTAAAAATGTTCATGAAACAAACGAATAATGCCTTTCAAAAATATAAGAGAACAACGCGAAATGAAGACTTGGTTCATTACAAATACCTAAGAAATTATACATTAGCTGCTGTTAGAAGGGAGAAAAAATATATTCCGACTCTTTATGGAGAAAAAATAATTCTAAAAAAATGTGGTCTGCACTAAGAAACTAATATTTTTTCAAATAAAAATAACTATATTCTAAATAATTTATCTGATGCTAATGATATCAATAACTTTTTTGCCTATTTTATACAAAACACAGCCACTTGTACAGAAAGAGTGGGTTTCTATGAAAACAACACTTTTAATAATAAATCATCAGTATTCATTTCATCTAGCAACTGAGTCGGATATAAATAAAGTTTTAAATTGTATAAAAAGTAATGCGACTGGATTTAAAAAAAATTCTCCTCTAATGCTAAAATACTACAGTCCGTCTATTGACAAGTTCATATTACATATTATAAATTGTTCCATTGAAAGCAGCTATTTTCCGGACCAGTGACAGATATCATTTGGAAAACCTCTACCTAAAGTTACTAATCCGACTAGTTTTAATGATATACGAGTAATCAGTATTCTCCCTACTCTCTCTAAAATATTTGAAAGAATGTTACATAATCAAATGTAAGACTTTTGTAACAAAAATATTATTCCTTCTAGACAGTGTGGGGTTTTGAAAGGTTCTGGTACATCGACAGCTTTGACTAATGTAACTGTTGATATTTTTAGGGCTTGTGATAAAAATATGAATATTATTTTAATACTTTTAGATTTCTCAAAAGCGTTTGACACTATTAATCATAATCTAGTTATTTCAAAATTAAAATATTACGGTTTTAGTGAGGAGTCTATCTCTCTTGTTAAATCATACTTAGCGAACAGGTCTCAAACTATCTTTTCTGAAAACAATCAGTCTGATTGAGCGAAAATAACTTCTGCTATACCTCAAGGGTCTGTTTTGGGACCATTGTTATTTCTTATATATACATCTGATATTTTAAAAGCTGTAACGTTTTGCAAAGTACAAGCATTTGCTGATAATACTTAGATTTATTGCTGTTTCGATGTAAGTGATCAGGTAGATATTGAATCGGATGTTAACAGTGATTTAAAAATAATAAATGAACTTTCTGAGAGACATAATTTACATTTAAATCCTTTAAAAACTAATCTATTGGTATCTGGTAATAAAAATAAAGTAAATTTTATAAAAGATAACTTTAGTATAGCAATTAATGGTTCCAAAATAAAGTTTGTTCATAATGCCAAGAATTTGGCTTATAATTCCTTAAGGATATCGTACAGTAATAGACATGCTTTAAACAGAAAACTTAGGAGGAACTTATGTGAGCCTCTTGTTCTATCTAATTTTTCATATTGCGACTTATTATATGGGTTTTATCTGGAACAGGAGAGTCGATCTCGTATACAAAATAACTAACATTTGTATAAAGAAGTCGACTGGTTACGAATGAATGCTCGTAGAAACCTTCATTTTTGTAGTTTTTTAATTAAATGTATAAGTAATATTCCGCTCCCATTTCTGTTCGCGAATGATTCATTTTTCATGGTGAAATACATGGAAGAGATGTAAGAGGTAAAAATAAATTAACTATGTCTGCACCCAAACTTTATTAAATTTATAAAAGTACCACTGCTTACCATGACTAGTGTTAGATTGGATTTAGAATATTCCTTGTCATTGATTGGTTCAGTAGAGTAGCTATAAAACTAGACTGCGCCAATCATCGACATGCAAATTTTTTTTATGTATATAAATATTTTGTACATTTTGTGAATAAAAGGTATTTATTTATATTATTATTATATTAAAATATTTTCCTAATAACACATTTACTAAAATAATTTCAAGAATTGTTGAACTTGGCAAAGTTTGTATAGAGAATACTATTTTTTTCTAACCCTGTAATAACTCAGAAAAAAGAATTTTGTACAATGCAGATATTACAAAAATTTTAACATATAATACACTGTGGCAATTCTTATTTATCTGTTTCAAACAGGGAATTCACACGATAAAGATTTGCCAATTATCTAAAAAAAGACTTATAACATATAAGATAAAAACTCATTAAGTATATAAACCACCAAAAACCTCACAATTGAAACATTGATTTATTATTATAATTCACCTATTAACCTAATATATCCGTAACAGTAACGTTACGTCGATTGCGGAAGGTGTCTATTTTCACAGGTCTAATATTTTCGATTTCTTAATGATCATCTATAGATGACCGTCTAAACAAACCAAAGATGTGGCATGAGGGATACAGGTGACCTGTTTAGCCGAATTTTCGATAATTACAATTATTATTGGAGACCTAATCTGGTTTTTCTTGTGGGAATCACAGTTTCTGTAGGTATTTAATGTTTCATAATGGTATTTGTATGAGAATACTAGTTGGTAAAATAATCTTCTATGATGCTGATTTTCTCGCTCCAAGTTGCTTTCTCGACCACGTGACCTTCTACTGCGCGCTCAATTACGAAGGCTCTACTTCCTTCTTGATAGTTCGTCCGTCTAACAGTAAAAATGTGCTAAGTCTATTTACATCCAGTTAGTTTTTTTTTGTTCAGTGTAGAACCGCGTGGTTGCGAAAGAAAATGTGTTTTTGCTAGAGGACGCCACAACATCAATAGGTTTTTTTTTGTCGTCTGTTGCTTTCTCGAGCAGATTTTTCTGGACTTGTCTTAAAATATTCTTTTCTATTATAGGCCTCAAACCTCCAACTCCAAGGTTCTACAGTACAGTACTGTGCCAGTATTGTCCCCGTTTGGCCCTTTGCGAACGTCTAGAACTCCACGTGGCTATTCAGTCCACGACTATGTGTGTGCTGCAGATGTATAGCTGATCGGAGATCAGTTTGGAAGTTGCCTACTGCTTCGCCGCAGTCCTCTTTAGTTATGGAAGAACCCTGGTTCTACTCCTTTTTTTTGGAGGCACGCTTAGTGCCTAGAGCGATTTAATCTGCCGTGCAGAGTGAAGTCAGGTCCGTCTCCTTACATCGACCCGCAGAACCGCACGTCGTGAAGAATATACAAAAGGGCGTATTAGTAATTTTTTTTTATTTTATTATTTAATTTATAGCATTTAGGAAAAGTTATCTGAAATCAATATATATATATATATATATATATATATATATATATATATATATATATATATATATATATATATATATATATATATATATATATATATATATATATATATATATATATATATATATATATATATATATATATATATATATATATATATATATTATGATAAATTACATTTCAGGTTTCTTTTTTTATGTTTGATCCATATTCTTATTTAACAGCACACGCATTTAGTCATTTTATGTAAAATCCAAGTTTCGTTACATCTCCCTTGTTTCAGTTTTCATAGCTAACATCTAACCTAACCGATTTTTTTATTACGTAATTTATAATTTTTTGTATTTATATGTATAAGCATATTTATTTAAATATTTTTTTATATTAGATATTTATTATAATTAAATCAGTCCACGACTATGTGTGTGCTGCAGATGTATAGCTGATCGGAGATCAGTTTGGAAGTTGCCTACTGCTTTGCCACAGTCCTCTTCAGTTATGGAAGAACCCTGGTTCTACTCCTTTTTTTTTGGAGGCACGCTTAGTGCCTAGAGCGATTTAATCTGCCGTGCAGAGTGAAGTCAGGTCCGTCTCCTTACATCGACCCGCAGAACCGCACGTTGTGAAGACTATACAAAAGGGCGTATTAGTAATTTTTTTTTATTTTATTATTTAATTTATAGCATTTAGGAAAAGTTATCTGAAATCAATATATATATATATATATATATATATATATATATATATATATATATATATATATATATATATATATATATATATATATATATATATATATATATATATATATATATATATATATATATATATATATATATATATATATATATATATATATATATATATATATATATACGTTCATTTGCTTTACGCACTTTTTTTATAATTTACAGATCTAAAGCTATTTGGCTTAAATTTATTTACATGATAAATTACATTTCAGGTTTCCTTTTTTTATGTTTGATCCATATTCTTATTTAACAGCACACGCATTTATTAATTTTATGTAAAATCCAAGTTTCGTTACATCTCCCTTGTTTCAGTTTTCATAGCTAACATCTAACCTAACCGATTTTTTTATTACGTAATTTATAATTTTTTGTATTTATATGTATAAGCATATTTATTTTAATATTTTTTTATATTAAATATTTATTATAATTAAATTGTTGATACTTTAAAAAAAACATCGTTTTTTTATTTTAATTTCTGCTCAGTTTACTTGGTTCGCTTTGTAACAAATACAGCTTTTAAGATTAATTTATTATCCGAAAACTAAGTTGGCGCCCACTAAAATTTATTGGATCGTAATCAATTAGTAAGTAAAATATTAGTTTTTTTTTGAAAACCTACGCCTCAGTCCCCTGAGCGTAGTCCGGCATTTCCACTTTGTGCCACAAAAAAGACCTACAAAATGTAAAAAATCTTTAGCAAATACATCATGTTTCTTATAAGTTATGATTATTCAAACTAAAGTTGAATTTTAATAAATTGTATCAGTTTGAGTTTATTTTATTCTTTTACTACATTTTTTTAAATAAAACTTGTCATTAAGAATATTTTTAACTTATATTTATTTAGTTACGATATTACATTTCTATAGAAATTTACCTAATGTGTATTCTGAAAGAGCCAGTTTTGTAACATGAAATTAATTTGTAATGGGCAACTTCATAATAGCACACAAAGATATATGTTCCTTACTTAACATATACTGGTGAAAAGCTTATTTGTATCCCTTTGTTTTATTACTCTTTTGTTTCAATTAGGCATAATAATCTGGTGGCTTGAATAAGCCACATGCAAACTTCAGTCTATTTACCTACTGCATGAATTATCACTAACTGGGAATCACTTAATTAACAACTACACTATACCATAAACCTGTGTGTATACGCCACAGCATAAACATATGCATCGAAACCTTAATGACGTTGGCAGGTTTAACGTAATGCGTTATGGTCCCAGTGATTGTTATTTTACCAAATTGGTGACGGTAGGCATAGACGTCAAATAGGAATAAATCAATTGGTTTACAACAAACTTGTGGTCCACGTGTCATTTTTAAAATTTTGTGAAATATAAGAACACTTTAAGTAGTAAAGAGTCTTGCATGTGCAAGATTATTTTATTATTCAGGATTTTTCAAAAATAATAATAGGTACAAAGTTTTCCCGTATAGATCTATCTAGAGAGTTTGAAAAGTTGCAGGGTTTTTTACGAGTCATCAGAGTTTGTTATCATAAATGCGAAAATATTTTTGGAAACGTCAAATTTTCAAAAATCCTGTGCATTATCTCGAATTCTTAAAGTTTTTTTTCTGATATATATATATATATATATATATATATATATATATATATATATATATATATATATATTTAGGAACGTATGTGTGTGCTTGATTAGCTATATATCCAATACATTCCTTTTTTATATGAACTGTGAGAGTTTATTGAAACACTGTTAAAACGAAATAAAATAAGTCTATTGAACTAGAACAACAAAATTCACATCCGACTTCTTGCAAGTCCAAAAACAGAGTCCTCCTCTAATATTAATACAAATTTCAAGAAACATAAAGTTCCACCCCCTGTGCCAAAATTCCTCGCTTTGATTGGTCCTATTCGTTGGCAAAAGGGGTTTTTTTTCTATCTTTGTAAACTTTCCCATGGTCAAAATAAAAACATTCATTACAGATAGTAAAATGGGAATTTGGAGAAAGCTTTACTAAGAAGGGTCGTTTCGGTATTTTCCTATCATAAACCCTAAATGCAATAAACAGTTTACTATCGGTGATGGTTCCTACTATCGAACATGCAACAACATATATTAAAATCGTACAAAGAAGTGTTGTAAAAATAAAAATTAACGGATAGCATACAAGAACCTTAAAACTAAATTAGACTCTAAATGCCGATGGAAATTCCCACAATTATGTACAGAAAACTAAGTACCTACAAATTGTTACATTTCTCAATAGCAATAGATAATTAGCCTAGATTAAAGAAGTAAATGTAAAATAAAATAAATATGTACAGTATGTTATGCAGTAACAATGAAAAGAAAAACAAATATATACTGTGTGATATGCGCAAATTTTAACTTTGGCAGACAAATGTGTGAGACATTCAGTCGCCACAACACCCCCCTGCCAGTGATTGAGATTCACGACAATCCAGCCTGGAAGCGGTTGGGAAACTGGACATGTCTGCCCGATCTGGTCTGTCGCTCTGGTGACCTGCTGATGGGTTCTGATGCGTGAGCATGGTTCCCATCTGGTGGCTGGTGTGCTTCTTCTTCTCGTTGCGAGACACATCTGGTTTTGGTAATTTCTGCGGGTTGCAGAGTGACTTGATCGTTTCTAGAGATTCCTGCTGGGTGAATGACATATTCCGTCTCTATATCTTGTGACAGTGGCATGTCCTCTGGATCCTTGTTCAAGATATACGCTGGCTTGAGTCGATCTATACTGACGGTGACGTGGCGTCTCCTTATGTCAACGACGAATGCCTTAATCTCCCGGCTAACGACGCGGTACGGGCCATCGTAAGGATGTTGCAGAGGCTTCTTCTGAGCGTCATGGCGAACAAAAACATGAGTGGCTGTTTGAAGATCTTTAAAAATAAACGTTTTTTTCTTTGCATCGTGGTTAGATCCATTGGTGGGGCGTAGCTCAAGAAAATGTGTACTTAGTTCAGTGGCGAAGTTGCTGGAGCCATCATCTTGGATATTCAGTGAGCGGGATGCTAAGAACTCTCCAGGCAGGCGAATGGGTTGGCCGTATATCATCTCTGCAACTGTAGCGTCGAGGTCCTCTTTCCAAGCCATTCGGATACCGAACAAAACTGTGGGTAGGCTCTCGGTCCAGCGGGACATATGACATCGAAGGGAAGCCTTAAGTTGGCGATGAAACCTTTCGATTATGCCATTAGCTGTGGGGTCGTATGCCGTTGTACGAATATGATTGGTGCCCATTAGACAATTAATTTGTTTGAACAGATAAGACTCAAATTGCCGGCCCTGATCGGTGGTGACTCGTAGTGGAACGCCAAACCTGCACACCCAGTTGTCATAAAAGGCTCGTGCAATGGTGGTTGCTTCCTGATCTTTCAGTGGTATTACTTCAGGCTACCTGGAAAATCTGTCTATCATGGTCAGATAATATCTGTATCCCTCAGATAATGGCATTATCACTATGTCAAGGTGAACATGCTCAAAAACGGCTAGAGGGCGGTGCAAACGTTCCGACTGGACTAATGACATGACGCGAGACCTTCGAACGCTGGCATTCAGGACAGGATTGGGCCCACTTCCTGCAGTCACTCTTCATAGATGACCAAACATAGCGCTGAGTTGCTAGGTTCACTGTGGCTCTGACGCCGGGGTGGCTTAGTTGGTGTTTGCTGTCAAAAACTGGTTTCCTGAATGGCTTCGTAATAAATGGTCTAGCTATTGAAGTTGACATATCGCACCAGATTGTGTTGTTAGTGAAAGGAATTTGGATTTGTCTCATTTTCAAGACCGAATCGTCTTGACAAAATCTGGTCAGTTCCTCGTCACTGTTCTGGGATGTTGCTAGGGCGTCGTAGTCGATTGACTTATGAACTTCATTAATCCTAGATAAGGCATCTGCAATCACATTATCGCTCCCTGCTATATGCCGAAAGTCTGTCGTGAATTGATCGATAAAATCCAGGTACCGGAACTGTCGAGGTGATACTTGGCTTTTCTTATGACGAAATGTATATATCAGTAGTTTATGGTCCGTGAAAATACTAAAGTTTCTTGCCTTCACCATGTGTCTGAAATATTTGACGGATAGGTATGCGGCCAGTAGCTTACGGTCATAAGCGCTGTATTTGCACTCTGTAGGACTGAGCTTCTTGGAGAAAAAGCTAAGTGGTTGCCACTAATCATTTACCCACTGCTGCAAGGCAGCGCCAATGGCAGAGTCTGAAGCGTCACAGAATATAGCAAGGGGTGCGTTGACATTTGGGTGCGACAACAAGGTAGCCTGGGTTAGTGCTTTCTTGCTGGCTTCGAACGAGGCTAGACCTTCTGTGGTCCAGTGTAACGGGGATCTTCCTTTGGTTTTTTTCTTGAGGAGTGTGTTCAGTGATGCTTGAATCTCGGCTGCTTTGGGTATGAATCTCCGGTAGAAATTCACTATACCCAGGAAGCGACGAAGTTGCTTGGCCGTTTCAGGTTTTGGGTAAGCCAGAATAGTTTCGACCTTTTCTGGCAGTGGTTGGGTGCCTGCGTTTGAGACGCAATATCCTAGGAATTTGACTTGGGACTGGCCAAAAACACATTTACTTGGGTTAATGACAATGCCATATTGCTGAAGCCGCTGAAACAGTGTTTCCATGTGGCGGAGGTTTTCTTCGGGCGTCGTTGAGGCAACAAGGATGTCATCTAGGTACACATAACAATAGTTCAACCCTCGAGTAACTTCATCCATGAAACGCTAAAAAGTTTGTGCTGCGTTTCGAAGTCCAAACGTCATAAATGGAAATTCGAACACTCCCAGCTACTGGGATTTGGTTGAACGCACGGATTAAGTCGATGGTTGAAAAAATCGATTTTCCTTGGAGCTTTTATGCGAAATCCTGGATATGGCGGACGCCATATTGGTCAGGACAGGTTCTGCTATTCAGAGCTCTATAATCCCCACAGGGCCTCCATTTGCCGTTGTTTTTTGGTACTAGGTGCAACGGCGAGGACCAAGGACTTTTAGATGGCCTGGCAAGTCCGAGTTTCACCATGGTGTCTAATTCCTTCCTTGCTGTTTTTAGTTTGTCCGGAGCTAGGCGACGTGGTTTCTGGACGACAGGCGGACCAGACGTATTAATAATATGATGCTGAGTTTTGTGTTTAATGTATTTAGGAGCACCGTTTGGTTTGGTGATTCCCGGGAACCTTTCCAGAAGCACATAGAAAGGGGAAGCACCATTAATTACTTTGACGGTCGGAGCGGTCCATTCCAAAACCTCACCACGTGATGCCAGTTGTGTTGTGGAGTCCAAGAGTTTGCCTTGCTGCAGATCCGGGAGCAGTCCATAGTGTGCGAGGAAGTCTGCTCCTAGGATAGGTTGAGATACGTCAGCTATGATGAATCCCCTTGGAAAATCTCGGCGGAGTCCTAGGTTGAGGGTACGCGCTACTATTCCGTATGTGGTTATAGACGAACCATTGGCATCTGAAAGTGCGTAGCTTGATTTGGTATGAGCACCATCCACTCGGAGTCTCGGGTTTACGCTTAGATCGGCACCGGTGTCGATGAGAAATCGAAGTCCGGTTTCACGATCGTAGATAAATAGGCGGGGTGATTTATTAAGGCAGGTGTCATTTGCCGCCATCAGTGACTGCCCGGTTGGTTTCCCTGGTTCCATGAACAGGGCATAGTGCATTTCTGGGCTTCCTGCTTGTAGCGCCAGTGGTACCAGCATAATCCGGCTAAGCACGCTTCCCTAGGTGTAGATGGCGAGCGATGCCGCGACTGGGATTGGGATCGAAAATGCGTGCGGGAATTTCGCATTCCTCTTGAAGCATGCTGACTGATTGACACTAGCTCTCCCTTGACCTCTGAAAGTTGCTGTGTTAGTTGTTGCATGAGGGAATGGAGAATCTGGTATTCTTGCGAATGCTTAGGGGAGATTGCCGCTACGGAAGGGCTCACAGGCAGAGCAGTAAATATATTGTCAGCCAAGTCCGCAGTTTCACTTAGTGTTTGACTTGATTGCGTAGCTAGTATAAGTTCTAGATTGGCTGGTATGCGTCTTACCCAAATACTCCTCACTAATGTCTCCGGGACTACTGATCCTGCTAGTACCTGCAGTCTTCGAAGGAATTGGGAAGGTTTTTCGTCACCTTCGTCAGCTTCGTTTTCTAGCAATTGCCTGGTCTTCTGTTCTTGGCTCGCACTTAACCGTTTTATGAGTTGTTCTTTTAGCTCGGAATAGGAATTAGAATCTAATGGTTTCGTCACAATGTCGCGCACTTCGCTGATATATCGCGGCGGAAGTTTCGCGAGAATGTCCAAATATTTTTGCTCGGTGTTTGTGATTTTTGATCTATTAAATCAAGCCTCTACGTTTACAAACCAAAGTTCTGGATTCGATGGGTCAAAGTCTGGAAGTCGCGGCGCGGAATTTATCGCGACAGCGTTCGCGATAGGGATGACACTGTTGGTTTCTGCCGCAGAGTTAGGCATGGTATACCGCGAAATATTTGTTACAAATAAACTCACGATAGCTTAGGGACTGTTGTATTGACTAAAACACAACCTACCACAAAAGGAATGATAAAAAGTTCACTGTAATACTAAGTACTAGGTTGATTGTTCAATTTATCACTAAAACACTGAAGCACTAATTACACTACTTGCTCTCACAAAACAAATCACGTCGGGGTCACCACTTTAGGAACGTATGTGTGTGCTTGATTAGCTATATATCCAATACATTCCTTTTTTATATGAACTGTGAGAGTTTATTGAAACAGAGTTAAAACGAAATAAAATGAGTCTATTGAACTAGAACAACAAAATTCACATCCGACTTCTTGCAAGTCCAAAAACAGAGTCCTCCTCTAATATTAATACAAATTTCAAAAAACACAAAGTTCCACCCCCTGTGCCAAAATTCCTCGCTTTGATTGGTCCTATTCGTTGGCAAAAGGGGTTTTTTTTTCTATCTTCGTAAACTTTCCCATGGTCAAAATAAAAACATTCATTACAGATAGTAAAATGGGAATTTGGAGAAAGCTTTACTAAGAAGGGTCGTTTCGGTATTTTCCTATCATAAACCCTAAATGCAATAAACAGTTTACTATAGGTGATGGCTCCTACTATCGAACGTGCAACAACATATTTTAAAATCGTACAAAGAAGTGTTGTAAAAATAAAAATTAACGGATAGCATACAAGAACCTTAAAACTAAATTAGACTCTAAATGCCGATGGAAATTACCACAATTATGTACAGAAAACTAAGTACCTACAAATTGTTACATTTCTCAATAGCAATAGATAATTAGCCTAGATTAAAGAAGTAAATGTAAAATAAAATAAATATGTACAGTATGTTATGCAGTAACAATGAAAAGAAAAACAAATATATGCAGTGTGATATGCGCAAATTTTAACTTTGGCAGACAAATGTGGGAGACATTCAGTCGCCATATATATATATATATATATATATATATATATATATATATATATATATATATATATATATATATATATATATACATATATATACTTTATACATTCTGTATATTATTTTTTGATATATAAGCGTTTAAATATTTAAAGAATGCTACGTTAATTGCCGCTAAAATAAAGTCAGCCCTGATCAAGGAAATGATAACATTTTGACGCGTTTACTTGACGAATTTTTGCTATCTTAAACGTTGTAAGATGGGTTATTCCGGATAAGAAAAACTGGATATGATAGAATTGTTTTATTTGCATGGAAACATGTATCGACAACTCGTAACAAATATCATAGAAAGTTTCCAGATAAGCAAACACCGAGGCGAATGACAATATCAAACATTGTTAAAGTATTGAATGAAAGAAAAACACTTAAGCGAAAAGTTAGACCGGTGGAAAGGAACACTGACGATTTAAATATTTTAATATATTTTGAAAGTACTGCTTTTGTTTTTAAACTTTTGCTGTTTGTCTTAATCTATTTATTTATGCTTTAGAAAATTCTGAACTATTAATTCCCCAGGCAGCAACTGTTTTTAACAAATCCTGGCATAAAATTTACTCGGTCCTAGAAAATTATAAATACATGCTCAATAGGCTTCTACCTGTACAAGAGTCGACTGATCAAAATAAAAGGGACCGACTAAAATTTCTGCCAAGAAATGGAAAGAGTAGTAACGTAATTTTAACCCATAAAACATGCATTTTTGGTCTGAGAAAAACCCGCGAGCTCTTCAGGCAGTGAAAATTTAAAGGAGAAGATCTCTACATGTTTGGTGTGGTCTTCTTAATGCTCAATTTATTGGACCTATGTCTTTAAATGGGAATCTAACTGGACAAAGGCATGATATAATGAACCAAAGATATGATATCGCGCATTCCGGCCTGGCTCTGCTACGTCATCGCGTTATTAACGCCGGCTGTCATTGACCTTCGGCCATATAATTTTAGTGCATTTTCAGTTGATGTTTAAAGGTGTTAGCGGATTTCTGTGTCCATTTTTGTATTTACTTATTGAAACAACAATAAATATTAGGTGTGTTGTGTTCGGGTGTGATGGGGATAATCAGGCAAATAATTTTGTTAGGAATATATGGTTTTTTACTTTCCCTAAAGACAAAAAATGTTTACGTAAATGGACACGCCTGTGTAAACACAAATCTAAATTTAATACAAATTTGACACGGATATGCTTAAGGCATTTTGTTAAAGATGACTATGTGTCATTAGTCTATATCAAAAAAGACAACAATGTAAATCTGGATGAAATAGTCGACATTTTTAACAAAAAAAGAGTTTTTCAAATATAATAAGACTATATCTTGTTTAAATTTTATTTGTTTATATAATTACATATAATAGAGGAGTTTTAGCTTAGTGTGTGTGGTTTTATTCCCTCCCATACCCGCATTTTTTTAAATTTCACCTCCTCCCCTTAAATGGCACTTAGTTACGTCCCTATACTTATCAAAAAATACAGATATTATAGCAATTTTTAGTTTTAAATTGAACTAAATATAAACATGTATAACAAAATAACAGTATACAATTAAATACTGTCGGATTTTATACAACCTTAACTCTTTCTTTAGCGTGTTTTTTGTATATTTATTGAAAGAATATATAACTACCATGTCATACGTTTTTTATTTTAGTGGGTTATATGTCAATGTTTCGTCAGAAAAACATTTTTAATTGAAAAAAATGGTAATATAATATCTAAACGCTAGAAACGACATGCATCTCCATAATCAATTTAAAACTCTACGCACGCAATGACGTCACTGCGCGAACCGGACGCAATTGAGACCGTGATGGGACAAATGTATCATGAATTATTACAAATTGAAATCGAGGCTCATTTAGACTGCAATTCATTTCTTAATTTGATATGGTAAAAAGATCGTGCCCCTCCTCATAATGTCAAGCCAGTCACCAACTATGTAAATTACAGGTATCCATTGTGGATAGAAAGACAAGAACCATGAAAATGCCCAGCAAATAGTCGCGATCTTTCCCCATTGGACACTGTTTTTGTGGGGTTATCCAAAAAACAAAGTATACTATGATAGGCCAAAAATCATCCATGGTTTAGAGGAAAAAATACGCTAAGCAATCGATAAGTTAAACACTCAGTTAACTCATTATACATATGAAACCATTCACAGATAATTTTTAAGAAATATTCAAATATATATTTTAAACCAAGGAGACTACATAGAAACCCAAAACTGAGTTATATTAGTTAATCATTTTTTACATTATTATTATTATTATTGTTTATTATTATATTGCTTTTTTTCTACCGCTCCAAATTTTGAGTATTTTTCTTTTTAACCAATAGTTTAACGATGTTTGTTATTGTAATACGGCTTGGTGTTTGGCTGGAAACATTCTATAATATTTGTTACAACCTGTCGATGCATTTTTTCCATCTAAATAAAATCATTCTGTTATATCGATTTTGCAACGTTTAAGATAGCTAAAATACTCGTGAAGAGATTCGTCTGACTAGTAAATTTGTCAGAGGTTATCATTTTCTTGATCACGGCTGACTTTGTGTCAGCTCAAATTAACTTAGCATTCTTTGAATATCTACGCTTATATGCACAAAACTAATACGCGAAATGTGTTTAAACTAAATATACCTGAAATCAGAAAAAAAAAATATGTTTAAAAATTCGAGATAATATAGACATAGGTACGTTTAAAAAAAACTGTCAACCTGTCAAAATATGACATTTCCAAAAATATTTTCGCTTTTCTGATAACAAATTCTGATAATTCATAAGAAACCCTGTAAGTTTCGTATTTACGAATTTTCGGTATTAACAAACTCTCTAGGTAGGTGTCAAAATATATCGGAAAACCCTGAACAAATTCAGAACCGTTTTATTTGCTCGAAACTGGAGGTTCATAACATTCTGCTTGTGCACGTTTCAATTTCATATATTTAAAAATAATTACTATATAGGTACAAAGACAAAAATATTCTCATGGTTTTATATGGGTTATTTAAAATATTAAGTAGGTATATACTCATATTAACAACTTAGTACATTGAGCCTCCAGCAGATTAAAATCGAAGAAAAGTCTTGGTGTCTTTAAACGTACGGAGTTATCAGAAGGGTGGTGGCAAAATTTAGTCGGTGTTATTAGCTAAATTGTTTCGTTTAGTTCTTTTAGTGAGCTACAAGAAGGAAGAAATTTGTTGAATTAATAGAAAGAAAAAACAGTGATTAACTTTTCGAGTCATGTAATTTATTTCTGTTTATAAACTATTTTCTAATTACCTCCACCATGTGCATTTAAATTAAACACATTTTACAAAATTATAAATTATCCCAGTATTTTCTTTGCCGGAAATATTAAATCCCAAGAGTTTTTATTATTATTAAAATAAATAAAATGTGTATTACTGATGGTTTTAGATCATAGGTGAGGCACACATGTTTTCAATACTCACAAAGTTAATAATTAAGGGTCTTCTGTACCTAACTTATAGAGTTTTCGAATTTTTTTTCTTCAAAAAGTGAATTAAACTGAAAATAATCAACATAATATACTAAAGAATAAACTATAAATTTAAGAGGTCCGTTAAGGTTAACGTTTAACAAATTAGAAATTTTTGTCTTGAGTGGTTCAAAAATAAAAAGCAGCGAGGAATTAAAGAGGTTTTTTTTAAGTAATCTATCCAGCAATTTACTGGAAGGAAACCACTGCTATTATCTGTATTTCTCGCATAGATCTCGGTCAGTTCTGCGTCCGATACCGTGACCAAATTTACTGAGAGACCATATAGGCCGTTTCCCTCGGATTATGCGGTTTGGTAGATTCAAACTAATTTTACAAATGCATTAATCCCGGTATGCCCGTGTCCCGTGATAGAGATTTGAATTTCGAACATTGCGAACATACCTGCGACGTCGAACAACGTGACTGTCACATTTTAGTCAGGGGAATAATTTGTGTCGTGTTTTTAAATAATAATTTTAATAATTGTTTGCAATACAAATTTTGGCAATTTGTTTGCCCAGATAGTGTTTTCAAGTTGTAGGTTACAACTATTTAGGTAAAATAGTAAAAGTAGCCGTCAGTGTAGCGATGGAAACAGTGCCTGCTCGAGATCGAATATGTGAGAAAAAGTTTGTTTCAGGTATTATCTAAGCCAATGATGTTACATTTTCATTGTAATATTTTAGCAATTATCATTTATCGTAGACCGAGCACTTGTATTGAACCCAAAAAGAGCTAACTTTTTAGATCTTTACCGTAGCCACGCCAATTATTTTACTAAGGTAATATCGAAAAAATAAATACTTAGTTAAATTGGCCTTTACACGAAACTTCCCTTGTAACAAATTTTACTATACGCACGGTCCTTTACATACATATAGTTATTTGAAAATAACTTTACGTATAACACAGGGGAACAGTGATTCTGCGGCGCGGGTTCTGAAAGTCGATTTTGAGTAATTGTGTTGCCCCAAATACGAGGAGTATGGGAAAAAATCTTAATTGACTCTAGTTTCTGAGATAAAAAAAGTGTCATATAAATTAAAACAAAAAAAAATAAAATTATTTATATTGAATATCTATATTTTGAATGCCACCAGCTATTTTATTATGTTATATTAAATTAAAACTAAGCCAATAAAACTGAAATACTAAAAAAAGTTAGTTGAAACGTTTGGTATATGACCGTCTCTTGTATCTTTGTTCTGGGCAATCCCTTTGTAACGTCCAGCAGTAATCCGCCATCATATGACGATCCCACCGGCCTTGGTATCTTTCTTCCATTATTTTTATATCCTGATGGAACCGCTCTCCTTGTTCTTCGCTGTAATCGCCCAAGTTATCCGGGAATCGATCCAAATGGCTATGCAAGAAATGAATTTTTATACTCATGTTAGCTCCTAGTTTTTCAAAAGTTTTTAACATCTGTGTGACAATTTCGCAATATTCTGCTGCCTTGTGATTACCCAAAAAGTTTTTGACAACAGATACAAAGCTTTTCCATGCTTCTGCTTCGACTTCATTCATGTGATTTAAAAAGTTCTTGTCTTTTATAAGATTGCGGATTTGGGGACCATCAAAGATACCTGCTTTTAATTTCTCCATGCTAAGGCTTGGAAATGTTTGACAAATATATTTAAAACAATCACCATTTTTATCCAGAGCTTTAACGAACTGTTTCA